>CABFVX010003036.1:1283-96256 GCA_902151425.1 Timema shepardi
ATAGAATATATTTATATATATATATATATATATATATATATATATATATACACGCATGGTTTAAGATGAGAGTGTAAGGAACGCGATAAAAGTTCAGTGATTTTACAGATTTTATAGTAAAGCTTTTTTTGGTCAAAATAAATTAAATATTTATTCAGTACACATAGAGTTTAATTATTTTCACATGGTGATATCAACAGTTGTGAATATCTTTCAAGGACATATTGGAGTTTAACGACACCTTTTTCTCTTCATTTAAAAGTATGTCATCTAATGCCGGTATGTTCATGACAAATATTAAACAACTGTTGATATCACCATGTGAATATACTTAAACTCCATGTTTCTAATGGAGAAATATTTTATTTATTTTGGTCAAAAAAAAAAAAGTTTTGCTATAAAAACGGCAAACACCCTGGCCTGTTCTCGCGTCCCCTTCCATCCTCTAGTGTTATTTGATCTTTTTTGTTCGCGTACCCCCATATACAGAATAGTACAATTAAAACGAAACATTTTCAAAATGAAATAGAAAAATATACAATGGACAAAATGTTAATTGAAACAGGTCACAGGTTTTTTAAAACTTTTGGAAACAAAAGTTATTATTTACTGTTTAAAAATAATGTCACACAAATGTGCATCGTTATCCGCATTGAACTGCTGCAATCGCTGGAAAAAAGCTGTACACGATCCCACGAAGCAGAGCCAGTGAAATGGCATCAACGTCTTGGCGAATTCTAGTCTTTCGAGTCTTCAATATCGTGAAGTCGATGGGAAAACTCCTTCTTTTTTTAAATGAACCCATAAGAAGAATTTAAGGGCTGTTGAATCCGATGATCGCGGAGGTCGTGGACTGTCACCAAACCGGAAAATGATTCATTCTGGAAAGAACCTACGCAGTGTGTCCACACTGTGACGTTCCATGACCTCCGCGATCATCGGATTCAACAACCCTTAAATTCTTCTTATGGGTTTATTTGAAAAAAGAAGGAATTTTCTCATCGACACCACGATATCGAGGACTTAAAAGGCCAGAATTTTCCAAGACATTGATGCCGTTTCACTGGATCTGCTTCGCGGGGTCATGTACAATTTTTTGTTGTTGTTTTGCAGCGTTTGCATCAGTGAATTATAACGGCGTACACTTGAGTGATATTATTTTAAAACAGTAAGTAGTAACCCTCCTCGGTGGCATAGTTAGCTAACGCGCTGATTTAGTGTTGAGCTAGACTGCCAAGGATGGGAAGCTCGAGGTTCAAGTCTTGGTCGGGTGGACTAGGGGTGGTTTTTCCTTAAAAAAAAAAACTTTCCATCCACACAAATGCGGATTAACTTCTTCTAAATTCAACCTTCCCTATTCCTAACCCATTAGTGTAATTAGTACTTGAGTGCATAACTTGAACGGGTAGTGGGACGCGATGCTAAATTAATTAATAGTAAAAGGTAACTTTTGTTTCCATAGGTTTTAAGAAATCTGTGAACCGTTTCAATTAATATTTTATCCATTGTAGAGTTTTTATTTAATTTTGAAAAATGTTCATTTTAATTGGACCACTCTGTATGTTATTTCTCTTTCACTTTCTACCCCCAAAGTTGTTGGGACCTAATGCAAGCTATACATGTTTTATAATCTAAATCTAAAACAAACCCTACAATTTCGATACCTTAGCTCAGTTGATAGCGTGTTTGCTTACTAATATAAGGATCCCTTGTTTGATTCCTATTGTTAGTAATTTTTTTTTAACACCGCGTCTGTTCTGGTTTGTGAAATGTGGGTTTCCACTTTCACATTCATGAATTAACGGCCGGGGGACTGGGTTTTGTGTTTGTTTTAGAGTTAAGTTAGCCTATCAATCGTGTGATTATAGAATCAGTCAGTTCAGAAACCTAATAACCTAATAAAATAAAAGTGAGCTTTTATTTATAAAAAATTTAGGATGCTAATCCCCATATGTGGCACTTTGAACATTTGATCAATAAAATAGGATATAAAGTGCGCGTGCGTGCGCGTGCGTGCGCGCGCGCGCGCGCACACACACACACACACACACACACACACACAGGATATAATAATCTTGGGTCTTACCTGGGCTGTCATCTGGGTCACTGGTTGGCTGAACCGTCCACTTTACACCAATATAAGGACCTCTGAGTTGGAGACTTCAACGCTTGATGAGAACACAAACCCAACTGTAGAGATAGACGATATCTCTTCACTTTCACTGGTGGACCGAGGTAGATAAACTAGCCCTCCCTCTTTCTCTATAGACTCCTCCACACCACCCCTCTAACTTTCTCTGTAGAATATTCCACACAACCCCTCTATCTTTCTCTATAAACTCCTCCACACCACCATCTATTTTTCTCTGTAAGCCCTCCACTCCACACTTACCTCTTTCTCTATAGACTCCTCCACACCACCCCTCTATTTTTCTCTGTAAACCATCCACCCCACACTTCCCTCTTTCTCTATAGACTCCTCCACATCATCCCTTCTAGCTTATCTATAAACTCCTCAACACAACCCCTCTAGCTTTCTTTGTAGACTCCTCCACCCTCACTCCTTCCTCTTTATTTGTATTTCCATCCATCCCCATCCCTCTTTCTTTATAGACCCCTCCATCTTTATTATCAGTACCCTCCCTCTTTCTTTGTAGTCCCTTCCATACCAACCTTCCCTCTTTCTGTGTAATCCCCTACACTCCAGCCCTCCAAACAGATTTCAAGACAACAGAAGTACAGTTCATTTGACTATAAGTTGTCAAAGTCTTCTTGGAAATATTGATTTTCGGCCACTTTGCGTACACAGATAGGATCATAGGACTGTTGATAAATAACACTTGGATATGGGATATTTATCTTAACGTGACAATGCTCTACTACTGTACTACCCGGGTTATTCCTATATGGTCATACATCACTCAACATTTAAGTACAGGTATGATAGGCATCTGAGCTCGTCAGCTACTCAGACAGTGTCGTGTTGTGTTACCACGGTAAGCAAGAGTTTTATGAAACTATACCTGTGATAGGTTTTTCTCTCATTCGTTCCCCATTTGACCAATCCTACCTAAGCTCTACCCTACAAACTTCACATGAGAATGTGTGTTCGTAGATACCTGGCCAATGAGTGTTCTGCTGAGTGCTGAGAACATTTCCCTCACACGTACGGTTAAAATTACTCTGCTGACCCTGTCAACAAGCCACGGTACGACAAAGAACTCAAAGCTCTCAGTAGCACAACCAGGGAGACTTATGCAGTGGTAGAGCATTTGAAGTGCTCAACTAAAAGTATCCGGTTTGATACCCATCTCAACTGTCATAAATATTAATTTTAACAACTTAGTAGAATTATAAATTCAAATTAAAAGAAAATTAGATTCAACTATTCTCCTTTGTCTAGTTATCACATATTAATTCCATTTAGGGAGAGGATTTATGGGGAGTTGTGCCCCCCCAAGCAGTGGTGGGGGGGGGACTGGGACGATCACCTTCTCTCCTACCCCCACCACAATACATTTTATTTAAACATATAGCTTAATGTTGTAAAGAGCTGACTCTTAAACACTGCGTACGACAATGATGGAAGAACGGCTTTCAGAACCTACATTACTACATCTCCACCATGATGGTCTTGTATTACTACATCTCCACTACGATGGTCTTGTATTACTACATCTCCACCATGATATTCCTGTATTACTACATCTCCACCATGATGGTCTTGTATTACTACATCTCCACCATGATGGTCTTGTATTACTACATCTCCACCATGGTGGTCTTGTATTACTACATCTCCACCATGGTGGTCTTGTATTACTACATCTCCACCATGATGGTCTTGTATTTCTAAATCTCCACCATGATGGTCTTGTATTTCTAAATCTCCACCATGATGGTATTGTATTTCTAAATCTCCATCATGATATTCCTGTAGAAGTGAACAAGGTTATTAACCGTTTTGCAAACAACGGAAATCGCAGATTAGAATTTGTGGTTTAAAAATAAAATTTTGCAGTAATTAGATTATTAAGTTTATTAGCACTTGTCGTGTTGAGCTCGACTGCTGAGGACGGAAAGATCGAGGTTGGAATATCGGTCGGGTGAACTGGGGGTGGGTTTTCCTAAATTGTTTTCCACTCTCCCTCCACGCAAATGTGGGTTCACTTCCTCTAATTCAACCTTCCCAATTCCTAATCCATTAGAGTAATTAGTACTTAAAGCGTATAACCGGAACGGGTAGTAAGACGCGGTGCTAAATATTATTATTATTATTAAGTTTATTATGATAATCAAATTAAAATACATGATATTTATATTAATACTAAATCATTTTAAGCCTATGCACATATTTGTTACTTTTATTGTGAAAGTGACTTCTATTTTTTTAATAATAAAATTACAAACTTTCTAATCAAAATTATATTTTTCTTACACTTTATTATTATAATTAGCTAAAATTATGTTTATATACTACCAATATTACTATTAATTAAAATTATAAGACCTATACTTGAAGGAGCACTATGAAAACGAGTTTCCCGCCTCTGTCCCCCACAACAATGGCCCCTCGATCTGCCCTTGTCCCCAAGGCTATGCCCCTGAGAAGGTCAATACTGATTCCCGGACCGAACGGTCCTGTTTTGTGTGACCAAGCTTCCGGTACAAACGTTCTTTGGTTTTTTATTTCTTTGCAGACTTTCTCGTGAAATATACGACGTGGGAAATTCACAATGACGGGAACGAGTTTCTTTCAAACCGGAAGTTGATAATTTTGTCAGAAACGCTTAAAACAATGTTTGTTTAAAATTTCACTTATTTTAGATTGACCTGAGCACGCGGATCTGGCAAGTTGAAAAATGTTTAAAAAATACTTAGGATCTAAAAAGTGTTAGAACTATGAATAAAACTAAACACTTTTAAAATAAGCATAAATATAATAGCTAGAATATATTATGTTAGAAAACTTTAGTTTAAAAAATTAAGTTTTATGCTTGGTATATTTTAAAGTATAAAGTATTTGGTCATATTTCAGTCAACATGAAAATAAATGGTACGGCGCACCATACTAGCTTTCTCTTTTATCTTAAAATAGAGATATTTACTGAAAACATGTAAGATTTGTGGGACAAAATAATAGGTTTATGTATTGTTGCAGAAACACTCCACCAAAGAGCATAATAATCAATTCCAAAATTCGCCATAAAAATATAGGTCCTACATATTTGCTTATAACTCAGAAACTAGTGGTTTATTAAAAATATATTCAAAATATAAAAAGTTTTTAAATTTTTAGTAATGCTGCAACTTTACAACATTAAGTTATTGGAGATATGATCAAAACTGGAAATTTGTGCTCAAGTTAAGTACCTTTTGAATAATTTTTATGGGGTGATCTGGTGGTCCGAGGTTCAATCCTCGATCCCGGCACAGATTTATCTTATTGCCAAACCCTTCCTTCCCCTCTGACAAGACGTGTATTAATCACAACTTGTGAATGTGTGGAATGCCAGGCCTCCACCGTGGTTCGGATCACACGTTAGACTGTAGGTCCTCCATTTAATCTCACAATCACCCTACCATTACACATTAGCGTGAGTTCGTATAGCCCGAACGGGTACTAAGACGCGGTGATAATAATAATATTTTTATGGGAAAATCAGAGTTACCATTTTGTTTGTGATGTTAAACAGAGCCTAGATAATACATTTAATCAAAATCGTTTGAGTGAATTTGGAAAGAAACCGATTTGTTCTCTTTTTGCTCTCCAGAAAATACCCTTGAATTTATGGTTAGCTATCTAATTCAAAAAAACCCTCGGGGGAACCTTATTAAAAGCCTAAGTACCAAGTTTCAGCCCGATCTGTAAAATGGTTTAACCTCTAAGCCACGATACAGGCACACAGGGTCACAAACACACGGCTTTTTCGGGTTCAGAGGACATCAAACGTCGACATCCATCAAAATACCCGCAGCAATTTTTTCCTACGGTCACAATACTTCTCTCTCCGAGGGGTCGAGAGAGTGTAGAGAAATATAATAAAATAATATTTGAGAAAAAATAAATTCATTTTTATTGAGTCATATTAAAATTAGCATATGAAGCAATAAAAAATAGTCAAGAGAAATTTTTATGTTATAAACTATTAATTGGAATATTTTTTATGAGATATACGATTGAAGTGTCAATGTGCAATACAATGTTAGCATATCCTGGGTGGGTGGCAGGACACGGAGCTTCGAAAATATGGGAGACTGTGGTTCTTCATTGCATTAATGACCCACAACAGTGTCGTGTCTCCAGAGTAAGCAGAGCTTGTGGAAGCTGTACCTGTGACATATTCTATCCCATTCTGTCCTCATTTGACCAATAAAACACAGGCTCATTTCTACATACCTTATAGTGGAATGAATGTTCGTTTATGCCTGGCTAATGAGTGTTCTACTGATTGATGAAAATATTTCACACGTACAGTTTCAACTACACTCCAATTTTTACAGAACTACTTGGAAATTTATTACGTATTAGATAGACTTTCACTTATTCATACGTCAAGTCATGTGATCTGCAGTTGTCACTCTTGATAGATCTTAGCAATACCTATACAATAACAATAATAATATAGTAAAATGTTATCAATGTTGGCTGCAAAAAAAAAGTTTGTAATTGCTAAAAGATTGTTCTGACTAGCTCTGCCTACCCTAGCAAACCTCCACGGCACGCCACTGACCCGCAGCTCTCTGAACCAACCCCCTTGGTTCATACTCGTGTGCGGTACGTGATGATGGCTTAAGATCGAGGTTACCCAGTCAGTGAGGAGTCTGNTCGAGTCACCGTGACAAGACGAGAGAGAAAGTGAGAAGACTAGTAGACAGCTGTTCAGCTGCAGCGGGATATTACATCACCCAGGGCAGGACAACGCAAGGGCCACCCAGAGGATTCAACGGGGGTCTGGAGAAAACGAGCTTTGCGGGGCCCCTTTCATACAAAACCAATAAACAACTTGTTTATGTGGTTTATTTATTCTCATTGACATGATATAAAAATTGAGCAGGTAAATAAAACTTAAAGTTTATAATCTTTTTTAGCACCGCGTCTTATTATTTACTAATTACGCTAATGGTTTTAGGGATTAGGCGGTTATATTTATATTAAATGTACGGTGTACCCACATTTACGTGGAGGGGTATTGGAAAAAACCATCCTCAGTACACCTGACCGAGATTCGAATCTCGATCTCCCCGCCATCGGCAGTCTAGTCTACTGAGAGAGTAGCGCGTTAGACCATGCGGCCACCGAAATGGGTATCTTATATTACTAAGCTGCACTATTATTATTTCATCATCCCATTGGCTAAATGACCTACTCTTCGCACAGGAGGCATATGTTAAATAAAGTAACAGCTATAGCAATATTATTACTGGTTACGACACAGCTCCCCACGGTTTAGGAGCTAAGGCAACGTTTTTCAACCGCTGTGCCGCGAAAGATCGGGTGTAATATCGCGGGAGTTTGGGGGAAGGTCGAAAAGAATCGAGAAGTAAAAATAGATCTTTTAAAATCCATGACTAACACTATCTTTAAAAATAACAAAATTATCATAATCTTATTTATAAAACTTTTAAACACAATCTTAATACGAGTTTTTTTTAAAATATAAAACTCTTCTTAAAAATCTGGTAGTTTGACTTGATAAATTTAGCTATTTGTTCATTGTCTCGTGATTTGGAAAAGGTTGAAAATAGCTGAGCTATAGTTCTGAATGAGCTAAAAAGTAGTGTTATTTAGCAACCATTTTATTTAAAGATGGCTGTCATGTCTAATTTTTATCTAGAAACTTTTTCAAAGTGGGGATCGATAAAAATCCTATAAGCATAAACTGAGGAAAAGGTTAAAATGTAGTGTTGTGTAACTGGCATGGCGGATGTAAATTAAAATAAGCCTGGACCAACCGGACTTCCGAGTTATGTCCATGAGAAATGTATGCACATTCGGTGTGTAGTGGTTTTTGCGCGAAATATTAAGACAAACAGCAATTCATATATTATAGTATATTCAATAATAGTTGCAGTTTGAAGGAACATGCTGCAATCAAGTTAGATATCAAGCCAGGTCGACCTCGGTGGACCCAGGGGAAGGTTTTTGTTCCAGAACCCTATGTTCGTCGGTTCAAGTCTAGCCGGGGTCGATGGATTTTTCTAGAGCGATAAAAATCCGTAGCACAACTTCCTTCGTAAGGGAAGTAAAAACGTCGGTTCCTTGTCGATTGTGGCGTGTAAAAGAACCCTGGAAGTTATGTGAAAATACCTTTTCCGGTAAAATTGGTAGGTCCTTTCGCTCTCGCTCGTAAAAATGCTCGTGTGCTTATATAATTAATCAGTCGGTTCATAAAGTAAACATTAAATACCTCAAATAAATGAAAGTTAAAAATGCTAAAAACAGGGTGTCCATTGATTGGGAAAACCAAGAATGATTGAATTTTGTGCGTCAGGAGAAGAACCCCAAAAAAGTGCTTGAATTTTGAAGTTTATCGGGAATGATAATTATCATGGCATGACATCACAAATTAAATAATAATTGCTAATATATACATTAAAAAATGTGCGATGTGGATATGGAGTAATTCCATGTTTGTACCCTGAATACAATTATTTTCGAGGGTGAAGGAAGAGGTCCTATCTGTGGTGGCTCGTGACGACGTATTCGATTGAGGTGCTATCGACGTAAAAATCGATTCTAAGCTATTTCTTCTGTAAGACTAGCAATCTGGCGTCGATCGAGCCCAGACGCAAGCGGTGATTTAAATTAACCGGGGTTTTTACCAATAGACTACTTACTTCTGTATTAATACGTTTATAAATACATTTAACTTTTAATGTGTTGTTCTTTAGCGTAGTTTAAGAAATTTGTGTTTATTTATTTGATAACAAGTTAGATGCCCGGATGAATTTGCTTGGTAAGCAATATAATTGATTAGTCACGGCCGTGGAGATTGAAAATATTGTCTTTGTAATTGAAGATTTCAAACGAGTTTTTTTGATAGAGATAATTCAAACTGAGGCGTCCTTTTTAAAGAAGACAAAGCTCTCGCCGATGTTCATGAAATGTTTTAAAAATAGCTCAAAAGTGAGGCATGGTTCCAAAAAGGTGCGTTTGGACTATTCCTTTTTTCATGCAACAAGGCGCACCGGAGGGGCACGTTGAGGCATGCCCCAAATGTAATTGTGCACCTAGCCGCAAGTGCTCCTCAAATATTTGGAGCATGTTGCAACACTATTGCCTCAGTCACTAGACAACTAACTGTTAAAAGGTACTTTGTACTAAAGCCATTGCGACCTTTTCTAAACTCACCTTCACATAACCATACAGTGCCTTGACGATGGCCGCGCATAC
Organism: Timema shepardi; assembly: GCA_902151425.1. Lineage (NCBI taxonomy): Eukaryota > Metazoa > Arthropoda > Insecta > Phasmatodea > Timematidae > Timema > Timema shepardi. The sequence continues at coordinate 10,681 of CABFVX010003036.1, forward strand.
TTCTGGAATCATGATTGAAATCGATATTTTAAACTGGTACATCAAACTCTGAACGATGTCACCCGGTGCCAAAAAAAAAAAAAAAANTGACGCCGATATTTTAAACTGGTACATCAAACTCTGACAGCTGTCACCTGTTGCCAAAAAACTAAGAGTGACCGATAATCGTGTACTTGCTGGTATGGCATCTCTTAATGTAGTCTCTTGTTTTGAAACGTGTGGTTCAACCGTACTTGGCAAAATATCAAAATCACTAAGGGCCATTCTTGTGAAGTTCTTAAGCAATCAACCTCTATCTAATTCACGTACTTCTGATAGTATTCCTGCTCTTAATGAACGTGATTATAAGAAAACGACTCATCCAGAGCTCACGACGCTTTCGTTTCTTTTGACGTCGTAAAATGGCGATAGCTACAGCGACGCCTGCAGCAAGTACTTCCCACGGCATTTCTAACGCATGTACAGAGATGCAAACGTGTAAACAGGTTGGGTTGTATAAGGCAAGACGCGCCAAAAGAGGCATGCCTCTGCGTATATAATGTTGTATGAAAGGAGGCAAAAGTTTAAACGCTCCTGTGTTTGAGAAATAAAATATCTTTCTGATTTGCACGACAAAGTGTAAAGTGTTTTATAATTTGACTTAGCACTTAATGGCTATTGCTGGGTACAAAATTTAATAGAATCAGGCGAGATTAAATCTGACTTCATCTTTGTTTAAGGTGTTAACAAATTGACACATAATAATAACCCACTTGTATTTAGGTATTCAAGAATATTTAAACATATGTATGTATATGGTTAAATATTCATGAATATATTCTAAAAATGAACATTTTGTATATATTTAAAATTGATATTTATAAATTTTCATTTATTTTCAAATACATAATTTTTACTTTTGGAAAACACACACACACACACATATATATATATTATACTAACGTGGTAGTGACTAGGAAGGTAGAATTAGAATGAAAAGTACACACATTTTCTTGGAGGGAATGTGAGAAACAATTTGGTTTAAAGCTCCCTTATTGCACCCGAATGGTATTGAAACCCCAACTTTTGTCGCTGAGTGCCCAATGACACAGATACCGTCTTTAATTACTTTGATTACAACAACATCGTACCCATGGGGGGAAGGGGATGCCCCAAATTCTACGCAGATCCGAAGAGAAAATATAATGGTGGGGGAGCGGGGTGTTATGACCCGTTAAACATTGTGAGCAAAGAAAATATCAAGTGCCACACATCCTTGTGTTGATCCTTCAGTGGCATGTGGTCAGTTCTGGACAAAAGGAAGCAATGAGGCTACAATAAAGGGGGTCTGATGGACTCTAGTTTAACTGGAAGCTCATACTGTGTTTTTATATAGTTAAAAGTATTATGGGGAACAAGGAAAGAGGAGTGACACAAACTTTGCATGGAATAAAACAAAATAATTGGTGATCTTAGAAATGTTACTCAATCATTAAATTATATGTATAATATATTTAAATAATAATTCTAATTCTTACTCAAATAAAAAGAATAAGAATAATGGTAAATTTATGATAGGCGAAGTTTTTTCTTTGGTTGTGGCCTGCAAATGAGTATGACCGATGGCCTACCTTATAATAGCTTTGAATTTGGACTTATTCTAGATGCCATTATCATTAGTAAGTAGTAATGTCACATATAATTTACCGCCAACCCAACACACTGATAATTACTATACACTTTCATAAAATTGAGTATTGAAACGTCAAAGTTATTTTATATAGGTTGTCTGAAGTTGGAGTGGGTCAAAAAACCGGCACCAAAACACTACTTATGAAGTTTTACATAGCAGCCCTCTTCTTCCACTGCTGCACTTGTTGACACACTCATCATTTTACTACTGTACGCAAAGAAACAAACCGTTTCCCTTGGAGGATCAAACAAGTATCAATATTCTGTTAACTAAAATAAAACTAAACTTACAGTAGTTTGGTGGTAAATACATTATTTTATAATAGAGTGACCATTATTACATCTAGAAACAATAAATGTCACTAGAACAACCTAAAATTAAGTTTTTAACAGTATTAAATGATACATCAATCATGATATTAAGCTCATGCGCTAATACTCGCCTAGGGACTCTCTGCTTTCCTTTCTCCGACGAGGGCCGGACAGACCCGGAAACAAAAATTGGCGAAATAAAAGAGCGAGTGAGACCAGCTGGCCGGCCTGTCAGTCTGAAAAAGAACTGCCTACTCAAAGAAAGAAGAACTGCCACCTCAACTCAGAATACTTGTTGGAGAAGTTTATAATTATAATTATTTGTTTGGACTTTATTTTCCTCTTATTTTCTTTATGCCCATTTTAATTCTAGGAAAGTGTTGTTTTTATTGAATCAACACCTCTGTGATCCTCCCTAATAGTTTTAATTGATGTTCTTGCAGTCTAGGGAGTGGTTTTAGTCCTGAATATTGCGGCAGGTTCCAAATCTTCCAGTTTCACACGTGGTTCCATTGAGGAGTTGCACAGTGGCTAGACATTCATCTATTATAAAAATCTGTAATTTTTGTGACAGTAAGTCTACGCGACAGTTAAGCTGACTTTAATTTAAGCCTATTTATTCAATACTTTGTTATATTGTTACTTTTATAATAGTAAACATATAAATGATCAAGTTAACAAATACTAATACGAAACTTTGCAAAAAAAGCTCTTCGATGTATTTAATGGTAAAAAAAATTGCCTCCGGTGGTGAGGGATACTTCTCCTCAAACTCTCTTTGAGGACCCCCCTCCTCCCCAAACACACACACTTCGCAATCCTGCTTATTACTGTAACTAAAAGAAGAAAAATATGCTATATCAAAAACTGATAAGCGTTATATAGTTTAATGTTACATTGGCTAAGATTTAAATATTGTGTATTAATCGTGTCTCATTTTTGTTAAATTGTGGTCCTTTGAACTCTTACTCTAGAAATGTGCTGATATTATTTTTATAAAAAAAATATGCTTTATAATATTGGGATGCATGTGTCATAGAAGCTTTCCTTGGGTAGCCCTGAAGTGAGCAATAAGTATGACCCATACTTTTCCAAGTTGGACACCCTTGACACAACCATCACAACTTATCTCTTTACCTGTAAAAAAGAGTGAAAGTCTTATAAAGCACTAAAAACATAGAGGTAGTATAAATAAATATTATAATTAGAACTATAGGCCAGTTACGTAATTTCAGACTCAATAGTCCTACACCTCAAGTGCTACACTAAATATATGTCAGAATGGAGTGGGCCAGTGTCAGAGCAGACTTAGCACATCTTAAGTGCAGCGCGATACTAAATACTAGAAGACACCAACTTAAATTCAAATATAATGGGCCAGTTTCAGAAAAATTTGCCCATTCTATTCAAATTTACATAGGTGTCATCTTGTATTTAGTACAGTGCCGCACTTGAGGTGTATTAAGTCTGACTATGAAACTAGTCCTATGAGGCGAGTAAAATTATGCAATTTATTAAATAATATATTATGGTCTTTTGGGATTTACAACATAATAAATTCACTTTTGATGACAACTTTCAATATCAGATATAAAATCTTACAAAACACACCATCTATATTTCACTCCAAATGTTTTTGTATTAATTACTTACTGTATATAGATCTACTGATTTCTCACCAAAACATTGTAGAGTTTGACATTAAAAAAATTACTGCTTCTTACTACCTGTTCAGGCTATACGGATATGTACTAATTACATTAATGGCTTAGGGATTAGGAAGGTTTAGTTGAAAGTGTTCCAGCATTTACATGGAAGGAGAGTGGAAAACCATTCTCACTAGACCTGATTGGGATTTAAACCCTAATCTTCCCTTCACCGGCAATCCAGTCCAACACAATAGTGACTCGTTAGAATCCGCCACTGATATGGGTTTACTCCTACTGTGTTCTTATAATATACTACCTTACCAACGGGCTGACAGACATGAATGCCTACAACATAAACAATATTTTGGGAGGCTCTCCACCCCCAATACCCCCTGCATAGAGTAATAATAATAGTGTATTTTGGTGAAATACTAAATTTAATTGTTATAGCACATTTCACAAATAATTTTATTTTTTTGTAAAGTTTATCATTTTAAACTTACTAAATTGTGTAAACACATTATTTTATTTGTCTAGGTACGGTATTCAAAAATGTTTGTAGCTTTGCAAAGTTTGAAAATACTACACGAGAAGGTATAAGCCTATCAAGGATAATTTTGCTGAAGTCTTCTGGATGACTATGTATAAGAGCCGCATTCCAGCCGGCATCAGTCGCACCACAGTAATCTAGTCTTGGATCATTCCCAACGTGGAATGCTTCAGAAGGTTTCAATGTTCTATTAAGTTTTGTTAGAGCTATGTTGAAAATACGAGGGTCTGGTTTCTCACAGCCCGCTGAGTATGATGTTAAAATAAAATCAAAATACTGCCGCACACAGACAGATTCGAGTATAGTTTCCAAACGTTCATCGAAGTTGGAAATGATTCCCATTGGGATTCCCGACTTGTACATGGATGAAAGAAAGGTATCGCAATGTTCTATAAGTTGCCAACTTTCCGATTTTGTGTACGAGTCGATTAAAAACTCTGCGATGTTATCTAATATTACCTTATCGATAATATACCTAGGTTCTTTATTAACGTCAGGTTGAAAAGTATTTACCACAACATTTCTCCACCAATTCCTCCAGCCTAGACCGGTCTTAAGTCCAAAGTTTGGATGCATGTTGCTCATATGTCGAAAACTATTCTTGAAATTGGTTGCTAAGACACTTTGTTTTACAGGTGCGCCAAAGAGGCAGCCGACCTCGGCATATTTCTCCATGGGCGGGACACGAAACTTGAGAAGTGTGCCGGTTACATCAAACGTTATTAAACGAAATAAATTCATTTTCTATTGCCCGCTTTTTTTTAACCAATTATTTTTGTATTTTCCAAGTTCTCAATATAGTGTCTACCTATTATCAAATGAAAATAAACAATCACACCAACAAAAAATACACAAATTTAACATTTTAACTCAATTTTAATTATTTCATAATATTTTTCTAGAAAATAACACTTTATTGAGAACAACCATTCTGTTATTATGTGATATAATAAGTCATCTGACAATAACAAGCATATGGTATATTAAAAAACTTTCAACTTAATATTAACAATAAATATTGAAATTCGAAAAGTAATGTTAAAATGACAGTTAAAAATTAGGTTTTACCAAGCTAATTTATTCTACAATCACACGCCACAACAATATATCGACTGTAAGCCAACATCGGAAAACTAAACTTAGCTAGCTATAACTTTAGTTCTTAATTGGATCATAGATAGCAATGTTAAAGGACACCAAGTTTTTCACTCCTTTGACCTAATCAGAATTACAGATAACATAATCAACACTGATTTGGATGCGTAAAACTTTAGCAGTTTTGTGTCTACTTTCTTATGCTCTAGATTAGCGAAGAAACCACCAGAAAAAATGTCTAATATTAAAGCATTTAAGCTGGTTAAAGCTGTGTTAGCAAAAACAGTACAAGATGGAGGATTTTCGAAAACCTTAGAAAAGGTAACTTTTTTAAATTTACATCATAGGGGGATTAAATATGTATTGGTAGCGAAGTGTCTAAATGAGATTTCAAACCAAATTTATTTTGGTTAGGGTTGGACTGCATAGTTTTTTAAAAGTATTATCTAGTAAAATAAAACCTAAATTAAACTTTAAAGAGTAAACAGATTCTTAGCACCAAAAACCAAAGTATAATTTCTTTAATGCACAATATTTATAATATATATTTAAAAAAATCGATTAACTATATTTTTAGAATATTTTTACTATAAGGAATTGAAGGATCAAGACAACTTAAAAGGGTTCTCTAGGACCATACTTCAAAAAGCGTCTTTATTAATTCAACATTCCTCTGTGAATTAGGAAGAATTTTTAATGATTTAGAATAATTGACACAAAATAAAAATAAATAATCTCACAGTGCACACTTTTCCAAAATAAAGTTATATTATCAAATGTAGCCCAAAATAGGATTTTTTGACCGTTATAACCTCACCTGTCACATCATCTTTGTCGTAAGTTCTCCCAAACTTAGCAAATCTCCCCCACCCCTTTCCAGTGCTCTGTCTTATGTCCAAGCTTTGAACTCCTCGCCACTGGTAATCCATTTAGTAGTAGCTTGATTCCTTAGACTGTATGAAAAACTGTGGGTAACTAGAGGTAGCTCCAATGAAATATACATTTGGTATTAACGTAGGGACAGATCCAAATTGAGAATTACCACACAAACCCTGATTCTTGGATTATGGAAGTAGATATTTCTTTTGGTGAAATTATTTGTTTTGGATATTTTGATAAAGTAAGGTCATGAATGTTTATGGTCACGTTTACTACTCAACTCTCTACCTTTGCATCTCACTTTTGGCTAGAAATAAAAATCAAGAGGTATGAATCTTGAGTTATGTGATAAAAATAATCTTTTATGTCTATAAATAAATTTAATCAACCAAGATTAACTTTACCTTCCAAGACTATGAAAATTAAATTACAATAGGCTACAATTTAGGATGGGTTAAGTACATTTAATTCAAAGTTGTTATAAGTGAGCTTGGGTCGGAGTCTTTTGATTGGGTGTGGCTTACAATTATTTGTTTACCTGTTCAGATCTTATTTGTGTGTTATGTCACTATCGGATATTAGCGGTTTAACTATCATACCAGTGTCTTATTTAAAAGGAAACAATGAGGATGAGTTTTAAGTAACATAACTAGTATGATGCTTATGATACTAAGTCATTGTTACAAATGCTAGCTAATCTTTCATCACTGGTGTTCAGCAGACATAGGCCTACATTGGTCCATATGCAATTACAACGGGTAGTGGGAGTGGACAAGTAGTCCTGTAGAAATATGCTCACGAGTGTAGCACTCACGTTATGAAGTAATTTGTTGGAAAAATCACTGCACTTGGTAAACAAATCCATGCCACTACAGTTCACTCACAATAGCATATTGACACAAATCAGCTTCATTCTTGAACAGGCCAAATATTATTCTACAGTATATTGGCAGTTTAAAAAGAGAGGGCCTTTTAAAATTAAATGAGCAAAGGTTACCAGGGTGCCGCGCCAGGGGGAGTGGGGGGGGGGGGGGGGGGNCCTCCATTATTGGTTAGAAGCTTGAAAGTTGGGAATTTTGTGAGATTTGAGATTTGGAGTTGGGAAATTCTAAACTTATTCTGTACCCCATTACTTTCTATTATGAAAGTCTTTAACCACAGACCTGTACAGACAAATTTAAAATTTCTCAACTGTCGATTCCTACTCTACAAAAAATTCCAAATTCAAACATCATCAAACATTGAAAGGAGATTCCTTCTCTAGTGGAATGTAGAAAGCTTAGTTAATCAAGTAGCGCCGTTATCAGTAGGTAGACACAACGGCCGGTGAGTGTATGCAGAATGAGGTATGGAAACGAATCATAAGGGAACAACATGAGCTGCCCAGTAGCAAAATTTCACTCAGCCAGCAATTCTTGAAGTAACAGCATTGTTAGCCAATGTTTTGTTTATTGTTTAATGTTTATAGTTGTGGCTTTTGTGGCTGCTCGACTGTCACAGTTTTATGATTCAAATTATCATATGTTGTACAGCCAATGCGTTAATTAGGGCTTTATTAAATTTTGAAGGCATAAATGCAGTGAATGCTACACAACATTTTATTGTTTTACTATCAAAAACTTTGACTGATGAAATGAAGACATTGAGGTTAGTGTTAATGTTTGACTTTTGAAATGCACACTAATTTTTCTAGCAAGTATCCATACTAGTTTGAATTGAACTGATGTATCTTATTTCATTGTTTATTAAAATAGGCTTTCATGAAAGCAATTTAAATAGGCTCAAAGCAACAATGAAGGAACAGGAGTAATAGGGCTGTGTTACATTGTTACAACTCTTATAATTTTCATTTGATTAAGAACCCATTTCAGAGCTATGTATTTGTTGGTTTGCATGACCGACTTACGTAACCTATACAGCGTCGTAAATACATCGCAGGAACAAGGGACTTGTTTTATTTTGTAAAGGGAAAATGTAAAAGTAAAACCCGCTTCTAACTTTTTGTTTTTTACTTACTTTATTTTTTATCATTTGTGAAAATATGCTAAAATGGACTATTTTTGACACAGCCTAAAATGTAATAACACAGAGTTTTGACTTTTTATAAAAGAAGTTCTTAATTTTAAATTCTTTAATACCAATTACTATAAAAATATTTATAATCCAAAGCTTAATTATCGAGTTATTTGTTATCTACTTAGAGATTGTAACGCTAAAATTTCTCCCCTTATTACTGGGGCTATCTCTGGACGGAACATTGAGTCAAGAGCCAAGAGTTGGTTAGGCCACTCCCATTTGTTACCTCGCTCCGACTGACACACGATACATTCCCACATCAGTCATCACTAAACAAAACAAGCCTAAACCAAAGGGTGGTAATTCATTAATGAATTATGTACTTTTCAATAAGTCAGAAATTAATTATTGTTTATAATGTATTTTACAAACCAAAGTTGACGTAAAATTGTACTACCATTCGCTCATATAAAGTATGGGTGCTAAGTATATAAAAAAAGTATCGATACCCATTTAAGTGGTCGAACGGTTCAAGGCGTCACTCTTATGTTAGATTGGCCTGTTGCTAACGGAAGAATAGGGGTTCAAATCCCAGTCGTGTTTATTGAGGGTGGATTTTCCTAAATTATTTCCCACCCTCTTTCCACACGAATGCAGGTAGATTACCACTAAGATTCTTCCTTTCTCATCTTCAACCCATTAGAGTAATTATCATCTATGCATACAACCCAAACAGGTAGTAAGACACGGTGATAAAAAATTAAATAAACATGGGATTTAACTAACCATACTTAAAAATATTAGACCTAGTAAATCCCTAATGCTGCTCGAGCCCAGGTACAGAAAGGGAGCGATTAGTTCAAATAATCGTTCATACTTTGCGTGTACAAACCTTACCAATTTAGTAGTCTGGACACAATATTTAGCCATGTTATAAATTTTATTATTGTAAAAATCTGAGTGTGCCGTGTATTTGTTACTAGAACTAACTAGCTTGTGTGCCCATTCTTTGCACAGGGAACCTTTTAGAAGCTTTATTTTTAATAATAATATAAAATTAACCAAAGGTAAAAGTATCCAAAAGTTACATAATTTTAAATATTAATTCTTAATTGGTTTAAATGATGTGACTAAAGATGAAAAAAATAGGCTGACTGACTAAAACATTATGTCAAAATAGGGATTTAATGTAATTCAAATATATTTGCATAAAATCGATCATAATAGAAGTATAACGATGCAATATACATTATTATTAAACAACATTTGTAAAAAGAGCATTAAAGCTAAAAAAAATCTTAAATGAAATAATGGCCTTTTATAGATACATATTGATCCCTGTAATTACTGGCTGTATTTTGATTTTCAAATAGACCAAGCAATTTTTTTCTAATCGATTCTGAAATCTTATACACCTAGATTTTGGAACAAATTTTCAGTATTTTCTGATCATATGTAGTGGTCTTTGTAACTACTTGTAAGTCTATAATTTTACTACCGCACCAGCTGACCTGGGGATCTAGGGGTAAGGTGTTGGACTTCTGTGCTGATGGTCCGGGGTTCAATCCTCGGTCCCGGCACATATTTATCTGATCGCCAAACCCTACCTTCACCTCTGACAAGACGTGTATTAATCACAACTTGTGAATGTGGGGAATGCCAGGCCTCCACTGTGGTTCGGATCTCACGTTAAGCTGTAGGTCCTCCATTTCATCTCACAATCACCCTACCATTACAAATTAGCGTAAGTGCGTATAACCTGAACGGGTAGTAAGACGCAGTGCTAATAATAATAATAATAATACCACACCAAAAAGTGTTGTTTTATATACGGTTGAAAATTTAAATCCCCCCACTACCACTCCCAACATAAATCTCTGGCCCTTGTTTTGAATTTAAAAAATTTCAGACATTTCTGGTTACTTGGTGTTGTCCCTATGCCTTTAGATAAATATTCATCTTACAAAGGAAATATTATATAATACTGTATTAGCTTTGACATTTTTGGAGATGACGTCCATCTTCCCATTTTCTGATCTTTCATTTTGAAATTTAGTTTTCATAATGTTTGAGGTGTATCTTGTAACAGGCTGACAAATTTAAATCTTCAACCACATTTAGAAGTAGTTTTTAATATAGATTTTGGAAAATCCCTTCAAATCATTCACAAACCCCAAATTAGAAAATTTTAATATTTACTAACTATTTGGGTATTTGGCACTACATTCCTGACAATTCCTTATCGCAACTAAAAGCTTTGTTTGCGGTTTACACCCACCTTCTTATTTCTCAGAGATCCAGTTTAAAATTAACAGAGTTTATGGTAAGGTACAGCTAGCTATCTTTTTGCTGAATGTTGTTATATACTACACTGTTAAGTAGTTGTTTCAATTAGTTTTGAAAATGTGGAATACACCCCCCCTCCCTCCCATTTTGCTGACTCCAGCTTTGAAATTTAAGTTTTTAAAACATATTTGAATATCTAGAGTAGTACTTCTACATATTTGCTAAATTTTATTGTTCTAACTCACCTAAAGTGATTTGTATATTTATAGCCCCCACACCCAGAGGAATATTTTTAGATTTCCCATATATAAATTTTTCTGGCATGGGGTAAAGAGAGCAAAAGATATAAAAATTGTAAGCTTATCAATTTGTTTTTAAAATAAGGTTAAAGAGAGTAAAGGGTCTAAAACAGTTTAAAAGAGTAAAAAGTGCAGATAGGGCAATAAACTAAAAAAGGACAAAGGGGAAAAGAGTGTTTTATTTTATGGTAGAAAGGTTAAAAAGTTGTAAAACGTTCAAAAGGGACAGAAAGATTAAAAAGGGTAAAAAGTAGTGCTGATAAAAAATATTAGAATTGTATACCCCTTTTATCATCCCATATAACCTTTTCTTTCCGTTTTATGTTTTTTGCACTAATCGTGCTTTTTGCCCTTCTAGTTCCTTTTAACATTTTTACACTTTTGGAACCTTTTGGCACTTTTACCCCTTTTAACCTGTTTGTTCTTTTTGCCTTATTTAACCTTTTCTGCACTTTTAACACATTTTTCCTTTTTTCTCTTTTTGCGCTTTTGGTACTTTTACCTTTTTATTGCTATACCCCTCTTGTCCTATCTACCTTTTTAACAATTTTTGTCCTTTTTGTACTTTTTGAGCATTTGACCTTTTTCCTTATCACCTCTCTTTACATCTTAACTTTTATATCTTATTTGATAATAAATTATTGACTTTTTACCTTTTTTGACCTTTCGGCACTTATACTGTTTATATATCTTTTATCCTTTTTGCCCAAACTACCATTTAAAATTTTTTGAATCTTTAAGTTTTCCCTTTTTCCCTCCTAGCCCTTTTAATTATTTTATTATTTTTATTTACCCTTTTCATCCTTTTTGATTTGATTAACTTTTTACCCTTTTTGCACTTAATACACCATTTTACATAAAGTTTTTCAGTTTTTCAATTATTAGATCAACATCCAAATTGTTCAATATATCGAAGAATAAACTTATACAGGTGGTCCTGAATAATTGTAGTTTTTTCTTCGCCTGAGTATGTTTACAAAAAGCTCATTCACAAATGGTACTTGTGACAGGAGTCATGCTAGACTCTTTGGTAGCCTTGATAAATTGTGAAAATCCATTTTCTACACCAATGCTATAAAACCAGTTCTGAAAGTGCGAGGTCTTTAGAAAATGTACTAAAATACGTCTTTTTTTTTAAGCAAGCAAATTGAATTACTTATCGCGCAAAAATCTACTGATTCTCATTTTAAACCAAATTATGAGTGCCATTTTTAAAAGATTGTGGGATTATTTATTGTTTCAAACAATCCCAATATCCTTTTTAAACACAATTGTTAGATCCAATTTTTGAAATATTTCAAATTTAAAAAAATTAGTAATCTGTAAACCATCCTTAATTTTGGGGCTAAAGACAAAATCAAAAATGGAATAAAATCCATCAAACCATCTCAGCTCTATCCTTTAGGGTGGACAGACAGAGAAAATTGAAAATCCACTTTTTTGGGTTTGGAATCATATAAAACATAGATTAAGCATAATCTCAAAGCCAAAAAATGTTCATGATCATGAAATGGGGTCTTAAGTAAAATACATTAAAAACAAAAGATAAGTTTATCTTTACCTTTTAACATTTTCATATTTGGGATATATTTTTAAATTCGTTATTTGGTGTTCGATTTGCATGAAAATTCGTGTAGCCATGTTGTTTAGAATGTTGATTTCGAATTTGACATAAGTTATTTATTAAAATGTCAGGGGAAGCCCCTTCACCCTCACATGCTAAATTACAATATGTTTTTAATAGTTTATTGATGTACCAGTATTAACATTTTAGGGCAACTTCCATGAAGTTATGTGAGCAGGACATTGATAGACAGATATCAAAATATTGTAGAAATATCGATAAATTGCATTTTTATTGCTTTATTTTACAGTTGAAAATGTTTTTAAATAAACATGGCCAAATTGCTAATTTCTTGATAAAGTGAAGAGTTAGCTTTACAGCTCAGGGAACTTAATAGTTAAATATTGCTTCCAAGTATGTAGTAATAAAGCAGCGATTTTCAACTTGGGGGTCGTAGCGTGTTTTGTGTGGGGTCACATTATAAAGATTTTAGCTTTATATTTACTTTTTAAAGGATTTTAATGATTACAGGAAGATGCGCAATTCTAATAGAAATGTAAAATTATGGGACCCCCCACCATTCACAACATTGCTCTTGTACTCTCCTTTGCCACTTGGGAAATTTTTTAATTTCGAAATGCTTAGAGTTGAGAAAAACCCTGGTTCACCCCCCTCACCCTCCCTTGCACCCCCAATATATTTCATGCAATGCCCCTGAAGGTGACAATTGCCCTCTTTAACACCACCCATCGGGAGTTTATCCACAAATATAGGCCTATGTAATGTAGAGACCATACTAGGTTTGAGGTTTGTATTTACAGGATAGGTAGTTTCGGGAGTCAACCAATATCCTGGCATACAAATAACAAGCACCTGAGGTCAAATGGAGGATTGGTTGACCCTCGAAACTTGCTCCTAAACCACTCAATCTGAGTGATAACAAAGTCATTAGCCTATTCTATTAAAAAACTTCATGGTGTCAGTTCACAAGCGAACTATACATCGACCAAGCAGCCACCATTGTTGGTGAGGATAATACCAACATCTACTGATAGAAAGTGTTGTTTGGTCAGCACTACAAACCCTCCAGCCACTAAACTCAGTTTTCTAGACCAGAGCTGCTACTTATTTATTCAAGTAGCTCCTCATTTGTTCTCGCGATACTGAGTTTGACCGCGTTCAAAACCTACCGCTTCACAGAATAATTCTGGAAGCGCTGAGGATCGAACCTGGGAGTGGATCTGTTATTGGTATCAATGGTCGTATTTATTAATGGCACATTTTGTGAATGATTCCCCCTGCAAAAGGCAATAAGGGGCGTGGCCCCCTTCCACGCTGGTAACTATGCCTTTGCCACCTCTCAACAGTGACATCTGCACAACTCATTTATAGGTGGACGAGTCCATGAAAGTACAGTGCCTAGATCTTTTTTAGCTGCCAGATTAAAATTATCAATAAATGATGACTGGCTCTTGATTAACTTTCATCTCAAGGTAGGAAAAACGGAGTTTTTTGGTTAGGGAAGGTCTGAATAGTGAATTTAACAAAAGATAAGTAAAAAAATCACAAAATTTAAATAAATATTTTTAAAAATAGGCTATAAATTAATTTGGCACTAAAACCCTAAAATCAAATTGAGTGTTTATGTATCTCACTGTCAGCAAAATGCATCCAGTGTATTTATTTTAACCACATTCCTACAGGGCCACAAATAATTCCTAGAAGGTTTACTCTGGAAAAAAAAACTTATAAAAGTGGAGATGTATAGTAGCTGTTTGCATTTAAAAAATAATTAATATGCTCAATTGATGCAATGAATGGAAGAGTTGTCACTCACCAAGAAAGAAAGGAAAAAAGGTAAAGCAGAGAAAATGAAAAATGTTTGTGTAAAACCCTCTAAAGGTTCTGTAGTGTGTATTCTTGTACAGCTAGAGGTACTGTAGTAGCTATCTTCTTGTACAGGTAGAGGATACTGTAGTATTCTTTTACGGGTAAAGGTACTGTAGTCTCTATCTTCTTGTACAGGTGGAGGTACTCTCTGCAGGTGACGGCCGCTGTTTGGCCCAGATGGTTGTGGCCGAGGAGCACCAGAACACTTTCGGCACGCTCCATGGAGGTTTCACAGCTACGATAGTGGATGAAGTGTCGACTCTGGCCCTAATGACGACAGGGTCAGGTCACCCAGGAGTGTCTGTAGACTTGAATGTTAGGTGAAGGATCACAATTACAGTCACCCTTGTGATATATTGGACTGCCATCGACAGGGAGATCAGCGTTCGAATACCAGTCAGGTGTATTAAGGGTGCTATTTCCTAAATGATTTTTCTCTCTCTACGCACAAATGCGGTAACACTCCCTCTAAATTAAACTTTCCTCATCCCTAACACATTAGTGTAAATTATTAGTACAAGTGTGTACAACCCAAATGAGTAGTAAGATGTGGCGGTAAAAGTACATATGTTTTATCTTGACTCTGCATTCACTAGCACAATTTTCTAAATCAAAGTTTGATTTTCAAGCTGTATATAGTGTGGGAACCTGGAAAAAACAGGGAGCAGGTAGTAAGAAAATAGTGGCGACCCTACCATGGTAATATTGTTATATTTATTCCATTTTCATCTCTTCAATTTATATTTTATCTTGCAAGATAATTTCAGCTCTAATAAATCCTACATTATTAGGTATTATCTGGAACATGCTGTATTTTAATGTGAGGCACATTTCTCTTTATTATTAATTTATTCATGACCCTAAGGCATAACTTGTAATATACAGGACTGCCCATGACATAAAGATGGCGGTTCAAATCTTGGTCAGGTGCATTGATGCTGGGATCACAATCAACTTAACGTTAACTTAACAACTCGAACCAAACATTTCCATTCGAGAGTAGGTGTTGTGATCTGTGATTTGTACTATTTGTATTTGTACTTATGATCTGTGAATGTTTACTGTTTTCTACTGATATCATAGATATTTTTCATTAAACCTTTTTAATAAATCTAGCTTTTCTATTTTAGTTTAATTCTTAAATCTACTTTAGCCTAATAATACGAGTTGTAAAATTAATCATATATTATAAAGTATAAACTAGCGCTTATTTTAATTAAATGTCCGATCACTAGAACTAAAGCTGTAAAGTAGATCTTGGTCTTAAAACCAACAAATACATTACTAAATAGCCCTGTTGACATCAACTCGCATAATGATTGGCTGGCTAGATCACATGATACCCTTCAAGTAACGTTTACTTAAAATAAAACACCTCCCAGGACATCTCTTACATTAAGTTTACTGCAAGTCAACGTTAAGTTAACTGCATCATGATCGATTCCATTTAAACACATGAGGAAATCCTTTATGTTAAGTTACATTAAGTTAACATTAAGTTTATCGTGATCCCGGCATGAGGGTGTTTCTCCCTAAATGGTTTTCCACTCTCATTTTATGCTAATGTGTGTATATTTCCTATAAAATTCTATCTTTATAATTTTTACCCCACTAGTGTAGCTATGTTATTCACGAACTAAGTTTACCTGGATGACAGCTCGAAATGTTACTAGAAGTAATCCCTAATATATCACTACGCCAACAGCTGACATCTATCACTTTGGATAACTGTAATGAAAACGTATGGTAATGTATGAATGTGATAGTCAACCACGGTAATTTAGGCCAATATTATTTATATATTTATTTGAGCTCGGACATAAAGTTTATTTATAGTTTTATTCCACTTAAAAAAATATTCACACCACTTTCACAAAAACTTCTAACGAACATAGCTTCAAAATAGTGACTGACGAATTTAAACCATGTGGTCGAACATAACGGTAAACAAGTTTTTTACAATGATGCAGACATGCAGTTGATGAAAATATTTTACTCGGTTAAATATTTCAAAATACGATAAAATAATCATAAAATCATTTATTATATGTAAAAAAAAATTACAAGAATTTTCTCTTTTCCAAGTAAATACGATGTCTGTATTAAAAGGTTTTGATGTTTGCACTATATTAAACATAATCAATAACGTTCCAAAACTAAAAATAAGTACTTTTAATTATGTTTAAAATACCGTTTCGAGTTGAATAAAAAGAATTTTTTTTTAAAAAGGAAATAGTATGAGAAAACTTAAGTTTACGTTATTTTAAATGTAATATATAACAAGTAATTAAATATCTTTACATTTATAACAAAACTGTGATCTTTTACAAGTGTTGGCAACCCAAAACCTAAACATATGATTTTCGAACAAGCTCGAAATGTTACTAGAAGTAATCCCTAATATATCACTACGCCAACAGCTGACATCTATCACTTTGGATAACTGTAATGAAAACGTATGGTAATGTATGAATGTGATAGTCAACCACGGTAATTTAGGCCAATATTATTTATATATTTATTTGAGCTCGGACATAAAGTTTATTTATAGTTTTATTCCACTTAAAAAAATATTCACACCACTTTCACAAAAACTTCTAACGAACATAGCTTCAAAATAGTGACTGACGAATTTAAACCATGTGGTCGAACATAACGGTAAACAAGTTTTTTACAATGATGCAGACATGCAGTTGATGAAAATATTTTACTCGGTTAAATATTTCAAAATACGATAAAATAATCATAAAATCATTTATTATATGTAAAAAAAAATTACAAGAATTTTCTCTTTTCCAAGTAAATACGATGTCTGTATTAAAAGGTTTTGATGTTTGCACTATATTAAACATAATCAATAACGTTCCAAAACTAAAAATAAGTACTTTTAATTATGTTTAAAATACCGTTTCGAGTTGAATAAAAAGAATTTTTTTTTAAAAAGGAAATAGTATGAGAAAACTTAAGTTTACGTTATTTTAAATGTAATATATAACAAGTAATTAAATATCTTTACATTTATAACAAAACTGTGATCTTTTACAAGTGTTGGCAACCCAAAACCTAAACATATGATTTTCGAACTGTCACCCAGGTAAAAACCTATCTTGAACAGAATATAGATTAGCCTAGAATTTTTTTTTATGATCATGTCAAATATAATGTGTTGTGTTATTTTCTAACTTAACTATAACTACTTTTTTTTTTTGTGTGAATAAGTTTTAAGGTGTGATGAAGGGAATGTGAAGTCCTAAAGGCCTGTATTTTGGAAGTTTTTAAATATTTCTTAAGTAGATATGTTTAGTTTTCTACAGATGGCTGGCTATCTCAACAATTTTTGTATATGTCATGAGCATAATGAAATTTTAACAAAATCTTTTCAATTTCTAAGAAAATGTTCGATTTGAATTCTGCAGTGTTAATGGCAGATGTTCAAGAACTGCTGAGATTACTCTCAAGAAAGTAGGAGTATTTACATATTCATTGACAAAAAAAAATTGAAAAATACCGACCTTAACTTGAATTCTCTTGTGCATCGCCTGAAGTAGTGTTATTAAGTTTATACTAGGTGAAAGCTACTTTTAAAAATAGTCATCAACATTAGACTTAAGATCATATTGATTATGCTCAAATTAAAAGTTATAATTAAAAAATGCACTCTTAAACAACTCTTATAATCTGTGTTTACATGCCGATGTTGCTTATTTCAGTTATTTGAAAGCTGCTAACCTAGGGGACAAAATTCTAATCGATGCTAAAACTTTGAAGGCTGGTAAAAGGTTAGCATTTCTTGAAGTTGAGATCAAGAAAGAAAGTGGAGAGCTCATAGCGAAGGGATCACATACCAAGTTCGTCAGCAGTTGACCTTGAACAATAACATGGATTGTAGTGTAAATAATGGCTGTGCTTGTTATATATAGCTATATATTATACACAAGACGAGGAATGATAAATGTTCATCATCTTTATAAAAGCAAATTGCCTAATGACTTAAAAATATAGCTTTAATCTTATATATGTTCCTATTTATGTGTCATTCTTTACTAATTTCCTTTTACTCCCGATTGTGCTTTAGAGTTTATTCTTTTATAAAGTCGTGTTTTGCGTTTTACGCTTCCTCTTGATGAGTTTTGATCAAATTAAACAAGGTCGAGGGCTTGGGCTGTGATGATCAGTCTTCTTCAAGATGCAGTGTGAAGTGTGAAGTGTTAAATGTTCTGTCCATTGTAAAAGAAATATTGTGTTTGTTCCTTTTTATGGCTTTCTCTTTTTCCTGTACTTTCTCCATGTTCTTTCCAGTCAACAAACTATTAGCATCAATAAGAAACAACAACCAAAACAATAAAAGGTGGACTGTATATAACAATGTGACAAGTGCTTACCTTCTACTAAATAAGGTCCCGCGAAAATGGAGGTTTACCTTGTGGGTTAGTAAAGGAAGGAATAGGGAACAAGGTTGTTAATTCCTCGGCAATTCTCGAAGATTGGCAGGGGTTTTGGAGCAAAGAGGCCCGTTTAGGGCCTGAAGCACAGAATCACACATAAATAAGAATTTACAAGGCAAAAGAAGTGGACGTCATAGCAGACACCCAACACGAACAGAGTCCCACACTGAACTGAACTCAAAAAGCAACCAACGACCTACCTTCCCCCTCCTTTCCACTCACAAAATAAGGAGGGAAGCTCAAAATCGGCGGGAACCAAATAACAAGGAACAATGAACACATACAAACCAATAAAAATAGGGAACTAAATCAAAATGAACTAGATTAAACAAACTATTCCACAGAGGCTATTTTACAATATTAAATATATACAGTTCAGAGACTGAACACTCTATATATATATATTATTTCTAGGCCATCAGGAAATATTATTAGTTTTTATAACAAATTTGATTATAATATACTTTTCAAATGGCTCCTGTTTTGTCCACTTTGATTCTGTTCTTTATTCTCCACACCCGCCTTGGTGGCTTAGTTTTAGTTGGCTAACGCGCTTGTCGTGTTAATCTCAACTGCTGATGACAGGGAGATCGAGGTTTGAATCTCGGTCGGGTGAACTGAGGGTGGTTTTTCCTAAATGGTTTTCCACTCTTCCTCCACGCAAATGCTGGTTCACTTCCTCTAATTCAACCTTCCCAATCCTTTAGCGTAGTTAGTACTTAAAACGTATAACCCGAACGAGTAGTAAGACGCAGTGCTAAATATTATTAATATATTATTTATTCTCCATGTCAAAGTTGTCCTAATTCTTGTTCTTCATATTTGATTGATATAGAATGAAAACATTCCTTTCTCGACTCAGGGTTACAGCAATATACAACATACAAGGCAGCACACTTATCCCGAAACACCCAACGCTAGTGTCGGGGGAGTTACAGAACCCACCTTTAGATAATGATTTTTTTGGGTAAACTGTACAGATAGTTGAATTGTGTGTGGAAGTGGATGTATTCGTCAATATATAATCTACCGACTTATTTATCCAGGATTTCTTCCATATCAGTTTGCCATTAAACCATATAAACTTCTAAGTGGGTGGATAGCACAAACGATATTGCAGTATATGTGTAAACCCAGACAACCAAGGTTCAAATCCTTGTCCGGCATTTGTTTGTAGGGGAGAAAGGGTACGTTGTAGAGTTATATGTTCCATACAGACTCTACCTGTGACTGGAAACTGTTCATCATAATTACAATATTTACTTATAACATCTACATGTTCCAGATTCAATGTTTGTGCTTTGTAAATCTGTAATATCTTAGTCAAGGATGAAAACAATTTCACAATTTCTTAAATGATATTTTAGATAACAGCTTTTGAAGGCAAAATGAGCTAATTTGTTAAAGAACCTTGTTCTTTTAAGATGGGAGGAATTTTACAAAACCTTGTGAACATTAGTTGTGGGAATAGTCTTCGGTGACAATCTTTGCAATTTTATTAAAATTAAGGGATGGTATATTATTTGGAATAAAGTGTATCGAGCATGTTATGTCATTATATTTGTAGAAAAAAACCCACATTTTCAAACACTTTTTTATTTCTTGAAGGACTAGAGTCTACCAGAGTAGTTTCCATCCTTCAATAACCATATTTACCCACTTCGTGACTGTAATCTAAGGCGCCATTCTCAAAATAGGCCTAACTGTTGACTGTGAGATTGGGGTTAAAATCCTGGTCGTATGTGTTGTTATAAAATGGTTTTCCACTCTCCTTCCTTGCTAATGATACTTCCTCTTGAAATAGAAATATTAAACCTTCATTATCCTTAATCTATTGGCATAATTAGTATGTATGTATATAACCCAAACGGGTAGTAAGATGTGGTGCTAAAAATAAATTGCCACCACTGAAGTTAACTTCCTGTTCACTCTACTCTCTTCCTGAGGAAGATGCCATGTGGCATCAAAATATTGAAGTGTTTGTAAAGATTTTTTTTATATAGATGGGTCAGATCCTATGTTTCTCGAATCTGAACCTTAAATCTCTTTTCAAATCTCAAATCCAAATTTGAATCCTTAAATATTTAAAGAAATCCGAAGATATTTGAAATTGAATCGAAAAAAAAATCAGTTTAAGGCTTGGTGCTATTGACAAATGCTACTATCTTTGTCATGTATGTCTTAAGTCATAAACAACAATAAGATTGAACCAATATTCCCTACTGGGTTCATATAATACATATATAGAAACACAGAGTCATTTTAACACATATATTTATTATAGTAAACAAAAGATAAATTGTCATAAATACAGGTTTCACAAGATTGAACAAATAGCAAAGAGTGAATAAAGAATGTAACATTTACACAGTCTCACTTGGTAGATTTTGTTATTAATAGGTATCCATAGAACATGATGAATCCACAGCTGATATCTTCAGCTGATTGGAGGTTATGAAACAGGTGTCACAAAAGTACTACTGCTGGTTTTATTCCCCTATGGTACTGCCAGCATAATATAGTACATTGATAACTATAAATATCTATGCTAAATCAAAACCTAATCATAGGCTAATATAAAAATAGAATAATTAGCGCGGACCCCACAATGAATCTAAGGCAATTTCCTTGGGTAGCGCCATTAAGCCAATACTCAGCTAATTCACAGTTTTCAACAACATTTACATAAAGTCCTAAACTTGTTTTTAAAGTAAACAGACATCCTGGTAGTAGCCCCCAATATAAAAAACTAATGTTCATGACGTTTAGGACGTCATGACTAAATTCGGAACGAAGGAGTAACGAACTCGTGACTCAGACTAAGTCTCAACACTAACATTCTTAGCCAGAGGCTTTAATGTAAGAACAGTGCCATGTGACACATAAATAATCTTAGCAAACATCTATGCTCAAGTTAGACATACCAAATTTAGTAAACCAAAACAAAACTATTCTTCTAGAAACCAAACGAGGCTTCTCATGAAATAAAAGACATATAATTTTCCTTTGAAGAAGGATGCATAAGTTACATTACTTTACAAAAGTCCTAGTAGCAAGGACTTGGCCACGATGACAGGATACCAGTACAGCTGAACGCGTCGTCCATGTCCACGGTGAATTGAGTAGGGCGACCCCTTATCTCGTTGTCATGGCTGAAGGTAGCGAATCTGACGCCGCAGTCGCCATGGTCCTTCGTGACGGCGAATACTCCGTGTAGTCTTGACTCACGGTGGAACCTTTCTACGAATCTGACGCCGCAGTCTGCATGGCCTATAGTGTCGGCGCCGGGCGGTGAATATTCCTTGTAGCCGCGACTCGTCGTGGAATTATTCTACGAAATGCTATCTCTGGACGGCCCATATATATACCAACCCTGGCTAGGACAAGGCGAAAAAGAAATGGAAAATAAGAATGTAAGAACAGACAGAAATAAAGGAGAATAAACGTGGGGAGAAAAGGAAAACAAAAGAACATTATTAAAGGTTCTTCAAATGACCACCAGTATCGCTGCGTGCGCAACAGGTCAAGGCGTCGACTCTTCACCTCTCGCTCTTTTGACCAGCTGAGCGCACGTGATGGGTCGGCCATGCTTGAGAACCTCGTGTTTTTTAAAAGAATGATATCTGCAGACATCTGGCTGGGGTGAGCTTGTTCATAAATATATTATATCATAATATATCTGTATTAATTTACTTATTTAATATCTACTATTGTTTTTATGAGAAATAAGGATATAGACATATTTTTTAACATTTTTCGTGTGTGTACACCACGTGGCTGTAGAACGCCCGTTTATGAATTATTATCCACCAGGAAAAGCGAAGTGTTAAAGTTTTTAGTTCATAAACACAATAATATTAGCCTTCTTCTTTGATATTTAACACCGTAATTATCAAAAGACAATATTTTTGATCAACCACGTGTTAGGAGGTTAGACGATAGGTAACTTTCGTAGATCAGAAGATATAACTTTAGAGACAGATTATATTAAATATGCTGATTTAATTTCTGTCTCGCATAAAATCCCAAAAATATTAAATATTTTTCTTGTAGCTGTTTAACCATTTGGTTGACATGCTACAAGATCACGTGTTTTGTTAGTTAAATACATTAATATATTTGTCCCTATTTGTTTTGTTTCCCTCCCAACCAAAATAAAGTCTATATAATTCCTTTACCTTTGCTTAAAATTGTCATATCAAGTCAAGGTCTTCATAATAATTGTATTCGAGATACTGAGGAGTTGTTATAAAGAAATGAGCATGTGTGAGGATAAGCAGGGGAATGTCCTCTATTTGTAATGGTCATGGACAAAGTGGCAGGAAAACTCGAGGAGGAAAGAGTTAAAGCCATGATATTGGCTAATGACCTGATAGTATGTGGAGAGTAGGAAGAGTAAGTACAAGAACAACTATAAGAATGGAATGAGGAGGTGAAAGAGTGAAGAGTGAAATTTAGAAAGTTGGAAGTAGAGAATGATGAGAAGAGGACAGCAGGGAGAGTTTGTTCTATAGGTGTGTAAGAGAAGTGCCCTTGAAGTGTAAGGAAGTGTTGTCATACATGCAGCAGAAACATGGATATTGAGTGTAAGAGATACTAGGAAAGTGGAGGCCATGGTAATGAATTTTGTGAGGAGCATGTTATCTGTCATGGGGAGAAACAGCATTAGGAATGAAGTTATTCAGGGAAGAGTGGGGGTACAGGGAGTACATGAGATAGTAGAGGAAGCAAGGGGGAGATGGTATAGGCATGTAGTGAGGATGGGAAAAGAGAGGATGTCAAAGAAAATGTTGTAAATGAAGTGTGTAAGAAAAAGACCACAAGGGAGGCTAAGAAAGAGATCGGAGGAGCAGATAAAATAAGGTGTTCAAGTGAGAGGAGAAATATGGAAGAAATTTAAGGAGGAAGAATAGAGGAAGATGAAGGCATTTTACTAAAATTACGCAGCCTTATGTTGAAAACAGTTGTTGATGATGATGATAAGCGAAGGGATTAAACATTCCAAGCCTAGTCTTTGTAGTGTTATTTCATCATTTTATTTATGGCTTCATCACTTGGTGATAAATTAAATTAAATCAATATTAAATCAAACTATGTATGGACAACGGGACTTTGGGTTTAGTTGAATAAAATAACTCACATTATTGTAAATAACAAATGTAATTTGTGGCTACTGTTGCAATCAATAATTGTTGCTTATAATTACAATAATAAAATAACATTGAACATGTAAAGTTTTTGACACTTTTAAACTAGGTTTTTCAATTTGCTTTGACACCCAGGCTATTTCTAGGTACTAACATTTTACAATGAGTAAATGTACCATTACCATAAGTTAACAAGAGGAGAATATTTTATGGTATAAGAATGTGTAAACATGGTTATAAATAAATATAATTGTCATGGCAGTGTATTTAGGTTCATAACCTAAAGTTATTTAAAAACTATTTTCCAAAAAAATTTATAAAATTTATTGGGCCTTAACATTAATAATGACAAGAAATATAATTTAAAAAAATACTCAACAAAAAAATGGCAGTGTGGAAAAAATAAAAACTGTTAAAACTAATAAAGCAGAACTATATTAATAATATATTTACATTAATGTTATAAGGTTTATAGAGTTAAATGTTTCCTTACAAAAGGTGTTTATAACAAACATTTCGCTGACATCTACATTTATAGTCATATTTTCCAACTAATTCTAAATCCAGTTTCTAGTAAACATGAATAATTTGTACGAGTAGTTTCTTAGTGATGAAGTAACTATGGTATCATTTACTATGAAATATACTTCTATAAAATGGCCCATATTGTCCTATTGTGGAACATTTTCTGGGGGTGGTGCAGGATGTTCTAACAGTGGGGGAGAATGATTTTATAGAAAGATGAAAGTATGCTATTGGCTACAAGTAAATAGCACCCTGACCTGCTAAATGTAAAAGTACCCTATTCTTTTTATGACCAACCTAGTCTACATTCATTCCATTTGTGAGATTAGTACCTCATGATTAAGATAAAATACTCAAAGAAAATATGTTCCGACTCAAAGAAAATATGTTCCGATTCAAAGTATCTTAACTTTGATGAAGTTTACGAGAAATTTTTTGGTTTACATAATTTTTTTCTCATGACAATTCCATTTTTGCAGGGATTTTCTTTTGTTTTGTCTCGGTTTCGGCCCTTCTCCCTCATTTTGTTGTATGCACTCCTTAAACGTATTTTCAGGATCAACTTATGCTGCAATAGTTAAAAAACAAAGGATACCTGAGGACTAAGCCTCACCTAGGGACTTTTCTGTCATGGTGGAGCACGCAATACCTTGGGAATAGAGATAAATGTTGTTTAGTAGTCAAAGAACACTGCACTTCTTAGAAAGAAGAATAAAAGATAATTTGTTAAAGAATTCACTCCTAAAACAGACATGGTTAGGTTTAATTATAAATAACAGGGTAATCCTATTTATTGAAAAAAGCCTAGGGTTGGGTTTCTCAGAAAATACTTTTTTATTGTAAATATATATTTCAAGTATTTGAGTTTTTTAGCACCACATCTTACTACATGTCCAGATTATACAATTGTGTATCAATTATGTTAATCAGTTAGGGATGAGGAGGATTTAATTTAGAATAAGTGTACCCACATTTGCATGGAGGCCGAGTGGAAAACCACCCTTGGTACAACCTACTGGGCTCCACCTTGATATCCCTGTTGTTCACAGCCTAGTCTAACACGAGAGTGAGCACTGATTGTAGTGACAATTAATTCTTCAATATACTTGAATCTTGGATCTTAAGAAAGATGGATCTTTGTTATGAATCTTAAAGATTCAATTAACGTGTTGGTATGTAAAGACAAAGGTCCACATTTCAAATTCCTGTTTTACACTTTTAAAAAAAATTGTCAAACGAGTTTTTCCTAGACTATTTGGTAAGGCTTCTTCGCAGCCAGTATTCTTATGAAAAACTAGTGATAATACAACTCTTTACATTTGGCTTCTCCTTTCATATCACTCCCAAATCACCCTTAGTTCATTTTTAGGTGGATTGTGGGAAATAACAGACCCACTGTTTAAATAAGATAAAGGAACAAAACCAATATGACCTTCACAGTGAAAAGATGAACATATCTCACACTCTACACTGACGCCTCTGGACAAAGAGGTAAACTACCTTGCAGCTCAATTGTCTAACCTAAGTTTGGTTTCATTGGAATTTTTAAAGAGGAAAAGTGAAACTGATAGGCACCACAAAAGAAAACATAGGAGCAAATAAATGTATAACAACCATAGAAGGAATATAAAGAAGGAATTGGATCAATTTTAAGAGTAAATTTTTAAACAATGCTCAACTTTGGAGCCTTAATGAGCGGTATTTTAGCCACAGTTTGCAGTGAACTGTTTTCACGGACTTTGTATAGAATATCTTATCTTGGTGTGTGCAATAATTGGGCTGGATTGTGCAGCTATGTCTAAATTAACCGGCAAATATCGACAAGTGGCAAGGAACAAAAGTTTGATCAAATACTTTCAGCACATAGCTGGGCCAATATTTTAATTGATACATAATATCTTCATAATGGTATTAAACTACAAAATTTAGTTGTATAATTTAAATTATCCCCAATTAAAATTTGAATGCAGCCGATCAAAAGTCAACCACGTTAGTTCTAAACCTTTGGTTAGCTGCTACCATTTGTTATACTGACATTAGAACATACAAATTAAATATATAAAAACTGTGACTGAGGAATGTTAGCTGAGCAGCCAAAACATAATTTTTAACTATTTTTTCATATGTATTATAAATAGGTTTGAAGAGTACTAATTTTAGGCTAAACATTTCAGAGGAATCCTTAAACCAAATTATTGAGACCATTGATATGTTCACTTTTGAACACTGAACAAGTTAATTTCTGATGCTGAACACAATATAATACAAAAACCAGAGTGGAAAAACTTTTAAAAAACATTCAAGAAACATAGCTCACAGATAACACCCATTTTATGACTTATTAAATACAATTTTTATATTGACCTTGCCACTATTATGTCATATTTATGCACCTCAAGTCCTAAATAACTCATTTTAACAAATTTTACAATAATAATAAAAAGATGATTTTTATCAAATTGGGAATAAACAGCCCTAAAATTAAGGTCTGGAAATGATATTAACAAAGCATATCAAATAAAGGTTAGTAAATATAATGTCCACTGACACTTATTAAGTTCATTGACAATTAAATGTCTTACCAATACAGTAAAATCTATATTGAAATTACCCGAAAAAATCCCAAGTTATACTCAAATTATGAATCGTAAATATACATTTTGTAAACGTTTATTTTGTGTCTATCGAATAAATGATAGTCTTGTTAAGGGAGCAACTAAATAACTACCTTTGATAGTTTGAAACATTTTTCTAACAAATGTAATAGTTTTTTTACAAGATGTATTCAGTAGATTAAATATTTTATAGTAAAATATCTGTTCATGCCACAGATTTTTATTCCCAAATACCAAGTGGCAGTGACGTGTGTGGGGCCAGCTAAGCTAGCCCTTGGTTAACCTTTTGATGGGTTTTTTTCCCTACAACATTTCAAATATCTTACTCTATGGCATTAGGAAATTGAAACTTCACTGTCACACTTACAAATGTACACCACCTATTCTTATCTTGAGGTAGTTCTATCCAGCTCCCCTCATTTCACCCTATATCTTTCAGGTTCATTCTAATGTTATCCTCCCATCTGCGTCTAGGTCTTTTCAATCTCTTCCCCATTGGGTTAACCACTCAACCTTGAATGAGGTTTTAGTTTACTTCCATTCATGCTGTAGGTTCTGCCCACTGTAACCTGCAAGATTTGACTATCCTAATGATGTCTGGTGATTGGTACAGTATATATAACCTATCATTATGTAACCTTCTCCACTCTATCTATCCATCATTTCAAATATATTATTTTACCAGTCAACTTCTGTTAATTAAAACTACTGTTCTCAGGACTGAGCCGCACCGAAGAAATACTAATTTACAACATTTCAGCTATAGTTACAACAGCTATTATCTAAGCCGGTGAACCAGAAAGTTATGTGGTGAATGAGCATTTGGGGTCACTTTATTTACTTAAATAGCGACTCATAAATTGAGCTCAAATTCTCATCCAGCACACAGCTTATTTCATCAATCATCCCAGATAATAGCTGTTGTAACAGTTGAAATGCTATAAGATACTATTTACTCAAAGCCACAAACAGTAGTTTTAATTCAAACATTGACCACGAAAGCTTTAAATATGAATTATGTTTATTATTCTTCATTCAATTGCAATACAGAGCCACTTAAAACTACAAATACAACCTTTTTTAAAGTGGAACTTCTTCACAGTTGTCAATATTCAACAGGTCCACAGTTGTAAAAATCCTATTTCCATTTATTTATATTTTTTCTACATAGATAATTCGTTTATATATATATCTGATTATAGTTAAACAAAATGTTGGTTCAATCATAACAGGCATGTATCCAAGTTTTAAGATTAAGACAGAAATCTTTTAATGATTAAAAATTTTCCATTTTTTACTATACCTTACTTGAAAGTCTTATCTAGGATTACCATTGTAAAATTAAACTCCTTTCATATGGGAATTTTAATTACTCTCCTGTTACATTAAAAATAACGAGTCAGTGCTATACACATCCCTCCCCTGTGCTTCCCCACCAGCCAACAAATAAACTGAATAAAGTTACATAGTAATTATATTCATCCCCTATGTATTTAGCAATTACTTTCACCAAGTCTTTGTGAATAGATGTAATTATTTTCAGAAGCAAAATAATGAATACATGTGGATTCTCATTTTATTTTGTACAGAGTCATTATCTTTGTATGACGCAAGTTTATGGCAGCAATTGTCCAAAGCATCACTCTTGTAATAGACTGGACTGCTAATAACAGGGAGATCGGGATTTGAATCCTCGTTGGGTGTCCTTCCGCGGATTTGCGGGTACATTTCCTCAAAAACTCAACTTTCCTTATGCCCACTATATTAGTGTAATTATTACAAATGCTTACAACCCAAACACGTGGTAAGATCCAGTGATAAAACATATTAGCAGCCTTATCTAGCAGAGTTGTCAGTGTTGCCTTTCTTTTCGGTTAATTTCTGGATTACATTTTAAAACCAGCTGTGATAGGTCACTTGCTTAGCCATTTCCCATTCAAGCACTTTTCCTCCCCAAACAGCATTATTGTCGCACGCCACTGCCAAGTGGTTATCAAGATCATGGTTGGCTGGTTTCTAGTCCTGCTCAGTTTTATGTAATGGCACGAGAGTATTAATTATTTGAGTTTCGGTAACTTGCGCAAACCCTTCCTCAACTGAAAGACAGTGATGGGCTGAGAATTAAAAAACAGACTATATTTATGTGGTTCTGTACAAGTGGTACAGTATTGGCACAAAAAAAACCACCTTAACAATAGACTAATAAAAATAACATGATTTTCATTTTTACATAATACAGTTGAACACAAAATAGTAACCTGTACAATCAACAAACAGTTAGTACACATATTAAAAACACGCACAACTAGGACACAACATACACACGTGTTGCATGTCTTCATTTATATTACATTAAACTTTTTATTCCTCCCAAAATTATGAAATAAAAAAACTCTTAAATGCTGGCAGTTAATCATACAAAAACTAAAGATTTAATGGATTGACTAGTTACCATTTCCCCCTCTCTCTTCCCACTCCTTGCTGCACCGTTATCACATCCGGCCAATGCGTTAAAAAAAGTTTTGCCCCAGCGATTTGTTAGAACACGTTCAATCTACTCTTAACTTGTTCGATTTGAAATGTAAAATGGGATCCTGTACAGTTTGGCCAAAAAAATCAATAAAGAAATAATTCAACTCTTAGGTACAAAATAATCAAAGCCTGAACTCAAATTTGTGCATGACAGAGTTAGAAAAAATGTTTAAAAAACAAAGAAACTTGCAAATTCCTTCTGCCACAAATGTGGAAGCTTTTGACAGTTCTTAACCTAACTTCACCTGATCTCTCTCATAAACTCATTCGCAGGTAAAGTGGTGTGACACAGTTACTAAGAGGTCTAAAGCTAGATTCCTTATTGGAGGCAAGTCTTAAATGTCAATATGGGCAGTAATGGGCAGTAATTAAGTATTTTCAATCTTTTAAGGAGGTTCCAGACGCACATGATGACGATGGAATAGTTACAAGTGCGTGTACAGGGAAGGTTAGGTTAAGTGAGGCTTCGCGTGGCAATCAAAAGAGTTTTGATTCCAGTCGAAAACCAGTCTTAACAGTCTGGGGCTATAAACCTTTCTGCGCTCAAGATGTTAGGATTATGCTACATTTCTTGCGAGTGTTTCTATGTGCACTCGGGACAGCACTTTCCTGCCTGCAGAGTTGGGGCTGTGCATTGGACAGCGGAGCATTTGGTGGTTGTACACGTCACCTGCTTCTCCTGTAATCAACAACAAGCCACACTCCATAGTTTGAAACAGGAATAAAAAAACCACAACATATTTTGAACACGCAGAAAAATTACAACTTAAAAACAAATTGTTAAGTTGATCAATATTTTTATTAAAATGTAAAAAAAAAAACCACTTCTGTGGCCAAATGGTCTAAGGCTCATGCTAGATTGACCTGCTAATGACAGGTAGATCGGGATTTTTTCTAAATGGTTTCCCACTCTCCTTCCATGCAAATGCGGTTAGATTACCTCTAAAATGCTTCCTTCCTGATTCCCACCCCATTAGAGTAATTACAGTGAAACCTGTTTAACTGGGAACACAAGGGACCTAACATTTTTTATCACTTAGAGGTTTACCATTTATCCAGTTTCCCAAATAAGCAGGTTAACATGACAATTGTCTTACTTATAGAGGGTCCCACTATGAGAGGTCGAAATGTATATTTATCATATAAAGAGGTGGAATATTGTTTATACTTATGTACATACAAATGTAAACGAAATGTATATTTCATGTTGCACAATTTTTATTTAAAAAAAATTTATGGCTTAAAAAAATCAGTGATATTAGTTTGTATTAGATTGTTAGTTGCTTTAAGGTGTTTCTCCATAGTATAAATTTGATCAAATATGTCAGGATTATTAATATTTGACATCTCAAAATATGTATGTAAGGTTTCTAAGGCTTTTTCTGCGTCACGCTTTGATACTCTCTCTAAAGGCTCTTCACAAGTTTCACAACCCTCCTCTTCTTCTTCTTGTTCTATCTCTAAGAACTCAGAAATAATGTCGTCGTCAGTGAGCTCTTCCGATACTAGTACATCATCGTCCATACGCACAAAATCCTCAAAAGTGGGCTGCTGGTCATTTTCATTGCTACTACAAGCGGCAATAATCTGGTTCCATTCTGCAAGTGTTTCACAGTTCTCTTCCTCCTCTTGTAAGCTTTCAGGTTCCGGTTCATCCGTCACTTTGAATCCAGCTTTTTTGAAGCAGTTACTAATGGTGGTATTGCTTACACAAAAGCTTTTCTCGCAAATCTCATTGCCTGGAGGATGTTAATTTCAGGGATTTTATTCTCTTCTATAGATTTAAGAACGTATTGTACGACTTCTTTTCTGTAGTAAACTTTAAAGTTGTTGATAACACCTTGATCCATTGGCTGTAATTTACTTGTAGTATTGGCAGGTAAATACAATAATTTAACGTAGTCTAATTCGGGCATATTATTATGAGCTGTGCAGTTATCAACAAACAAAACAATTTTTCTTTTTTGGGCCTTCATATTGGCGTTCACTTTTTTCAACCAATCCGCGAATAAATCAGATGTCATCCAGGCCTTTTTATTGTTTTGATAACTAACAGGCAAAGTTTTGATACCTTTGAAGCATCTTGGATTTTTTGATTTCCCAATTAAGAGAAGTGGCAGTTTTTCAGTTCCAGACATATTTGCACACACAAGCACAGTAATTCTATCTTTGCTCAATTTACCACCATGGCAAGGCTGACCTTTGATTGTAAAAATTTTATCCGGAAGACACTTGTAGAATAAGCCCGCTTCATCAGCATTGAAGACGTTATCGGGTGAAAAATCATGTAATAAAGCTGGAAGATTTTTAATCCACTGATTACATTCATTGTTGTCCACAGCATTGCTCTCTCCACAAACATTTTTGAAAACGATATCGTTCCTTCTCTTAAAGCCCTCCAACCACCCATTACTGCCAGAAAAATTATCAATACGCAGCTTACTCGCAAATTCTCGAGCTTTCTCCTTAATCATTGGGCCGCTTATTGGAATGTTTTTATTCCGTACCTGTTTCATCCATGTCGAGAGACATTTTTCAAGTTCAGGATACTCTGCTGGTCGTAGTCGTTTTAGTTTTCCTTTTCCGTCAATACACTGAGAACGTATTTTCTCCTTATTTTGAATAATTCTATAAAGAGTTGACTTTGGTAAATTAAACTCGGTGCACAGTTCGTCACGCGACTTTCCACTATCATATTCCAATAATAACTTTAATTTATCAGCGGATGTTAGAGAATTACACTTTCGTTTCGACATTTTTTGCACTGGTATTCACTCGTTTCTCGTACAAATTCTTAAATAGTACTGATAAACAAAGCAAGTATGGAAGAAATTAGACTGTTTGTAAACAAGCGTGTCATAACTTGTCTAAACCTGATAAATTGTCTCACTTATACGGGTTATTGAGCTACCAAGTCCCAATTATAGAGGTAAACATCGAAAAAATCTATGAAATCTAATCTCAGTTAACAAGGTCTGAAAATTCCCAGTAACAGAGGTATTTTAATGGAAAAGTGGCAGGACCTCAATGTAATTATCAATAACAGAGGTTTCTCACATATCCAGGCCCCAGTTAAACAGGTTTCACTGTATATATATTTACAATCTGGAAAGGTAGTAAGATGTGGCGATAAAAAAAAACTAAGATAAATTTCCATAGTGTCAGCCCACGCTCAGGCTATACATACCAACTGAGCGGCCAATCTTTGTTGGCGGTGATAGTGGTTTTTACGGATAAAGGGTGTCATGTGGTAAGCACAACAGACCCTTTGGCCACTATTCTCAGTTTTCTTGACCGGAATTGCTACTTCTTTATTTAAGTAGCTCCTCATTTGTCCTCACAAGGCTAAATTGACACTGTTTCAGACCCACTGTTTTACAAAAATATCTGAAAGCGCCGGGAAATGAAGCTGGGACCTATGGATCTGTAGCTAGGAACTCTAACCACTATACCACAAAAACTGTCAATTATTTAACTGTAAATAAAACTAACTCTTAAATTATAACGTTTATTTGTGATTAGTACACCATTGTGTCAGTGTGTTGAGGGAATAATAAGAGGATCTATTTTTAAGAAACTGTACCAAATTTCTCTTGAAGAGGGAATTCCACATTGTGGGAAAGAAAGAAACAACCTCCATCTATTGTAGTCAAGGTTAAACACCAGACCAGAGTCAGCCACGATAGCCAACTGCTAGCTATATGTACAAGTAAAAATAATATATATAATAGTCATTAAATGGTTTCAGTAATTTTATATGATTCTTTGTTTTTAGGCTTTTGTTTCTGCGTCTCACTACCCGTATTTGTTATGTGCATTTGAACTACACTAATGTGTTAGAGAAGACAGAAGAGGAAAGTTTAATTTATAGGTCCACTCTCCTGCCACACAAATGCGTGTGCTCTTCCTATAAATTCAACCTTCCTCATCCTTAACACATTGGCATAGTGAGTTAACATGTGTACAACCCAAACTGGTAGTAAAACGCGAGATAGAAATAAAACATCTTAGTGTTGCACTTACCTGACAGGTACACTTGGTACATGCGTCTTTTTTCCACACTTCATCATTCTTCCTCCAGTTCCCATCGACATCCAAGCACTTTCCCCCATGCTGTTTCCCCCCTGTCCCACCCCCGGCCTGGCAGTGGTGCTCCAGCTTCCTGATCTTCCTTCGTAGCTGCTTGATGGTCTTTTGAAACTCCTCCAGGGCACTCTCGATGCCCTCGATACGTTCCTCGTCTATCTCATTGTCGTCTGCCCGCACCTCGTTGAAGGTCTCTGGTCTCTCTGTCATCGTCGGGCTGGTGAGGTTGTGGTAGATCGTGGTGTTGTCTGGGTAAAAAAGGCTAGATCTCTGGGGCTTGTCGGTGGGATAGGAGAATCCGAGGTCCCTGCGAGAGCGGGCCGAGCTCAGCTGCGTGATACTGTTGAACTCTCCAGAGTTGCTGCAGTCTGAGAAAAATCCAAAACCGAGGTATATACATAAAAATGAGTATGTGACTTATTTAAATTAATCCTAAGCACATGAGTTTATTTTGATTTAGTTGTGGTTGAATTATTAGAAGCTGATTTTAGTTTGGCGGGGCTTAATTCTAGATAACCCTACCTTACAAAATGTACTATTTGTCTACCAGTTTGTCCTTATAGTATTATTATACAGTTCTTGTACTAAAGTTGTGTGTGTAAAGGGACATTTTTACTGGAAGAGCCTGTTAGAAAATAAAAATATTTTTCTGTTGTCAACTTTAATAACATTTCACAATATTATTATTGTTATTTTATAGGTAGTATTGATAATATCTAACAAAAGTGACAGCTGCACATCTCATGACTTGATATATGAATATGTGAAAGTAGATCTAGTAACGTTTCTTGCTTTAAGATAAGGTCCTTTCTGAGAAGAAATGTGTTATTGAGTGACGTCATAGAAGGTAAGGAGGATGGAAGAAGGGGACCAGAAATACCACGAATACAACTGATGGATGATCTCAAACAAGGACACAAGATGAGGTTTTAAGATATAAAAACGGGCAGATGCTGATAGGATATGTGATAGGACTCAATTGGAAAAATCAAATGGACTTGACTATTAATATTTTTATATTATTCTCTACTAAGTTAATCTATGTGTAAATAATGGCCTGAAATAACATTTGTTTTGGAAAGTTCACATTTAGTCTCTCATTATTATGGTCCATCGATGAATTTAATGCTGTATTGATACATAGTTATATGAAACTATAAACTACCTTAACCTAGGACAACACACCTCATAATATACACTTGAATCTGAGTAATATAAGTAACCCATATAGAAATATTAAAGTCTACCAGGCAGCACAGAGGATCAAACCATACTCCCATGTACAAGAAGTCTGCTTCTTGTGTATCAGGGGGTGGGACTAAGTCATGGGCTCTTACCGTTGCAGCATTCGGTCCAGAATCGCAGGTCCATCTGACGTACCTCGGTGCAGGACACCAACCTAGAGGGTTGCTCCGCGGGCAGTACAAACACGTCGTGCGTGATGTCCGAAATGTCATCCCCATTATTGCATAGGATGCTCGACAGGGTGGATTGCTTTATCTGGGTTAGCTGCTCTGGTTTGAACACCGACGGATTCTCGTACCAAAATCTGCCGTCAAAACACTTTTTATATATTGAGGATTTATTTTATTTTAAATAGCCGCTTTGGTGGCGGCATGGTCTAAGGTGATACTTTTGCAATAGATTAGACTGTAGATGACGGGGAGATGTCTGGTTGGGTGTACTGAGGGTGGTTTTCCCAGAATGGTTTCTCACTTTTCTTTTCTATCCACAAAAATGTGAGTACACTTCCTCTAAATTCAAATCTTATTCATCCCTAGCCCATTAGTGTAATTAGTACACAAGCGTACAACCCAATTGGGTAGTCAGACGCAGTGCTAAATTTTTACTTTTTTTTCCCATTAGATACTTGGGTCAATGAATGAAAAATATCAATGTCCTTATCAATAAGGTATCATCAATGAGAAAAATATATCTTTTCAAATCATTTATGCTGTACAAAATAAAATGTGTGATTTTTTCAAATCTGTTAAAATAACTGTAATTGAAGTGCATTTGTAATAAATTAATATTAATGAATTCAAACAAACTACATACTTAAACACACATCTAATAAAAATACAAACTATTTTCAAAATTATCATATAGATATATTAGTGTCACAGACATCAATAAAATTCATCTATGGTTGAAAATCGTTGACCAACAAACATCAATGGGGAAAACATTGATGTTTGATGTTCATCCCTAGAATAGAGGGGTTTTCGAATCACATTTATGATGCCTGATGAATCTCCACTTAAGAAACTTTCTGGCAGAAACTCAAACTCCTTGAATAGTCTCAAAGGGGGTCGGCCAGCTAAAAAAACATTGGCATCATCTCGCAAGCGAACTATACTGGCCACTTGTTACTGAAGATTGTGCCAACATTGGTGAATAGAGGGTGTCATGTGCTCAGCACAACAAAACCTCTGGCCGTTAATTTCGGTTTTCTAAATTAGAGCCGCTCCTCATTTGTGCTCACGAGGCCGAGTTTGACCTCGTTCCAGATCCACTGCTTCACAGAACAATCTGGAAGCGTCAGGGATCAAACCCAAGACGTCTTGATCTGTATCCAGGAACTCCGACCACTAAACCACAGAGGTGATGGTGGGGATGGTGGTGGTGGTGGTGGTAAAAATAATAATAATATTTTTCCCCAGTTGGTTATAGTATTAATCATTTTTTTGTATGTATTTTATTTTCTCCATGAACACTAAAAGTTATACTATTTAAAAATGTCTTCCTAAGTGGTGTTTTATTATTTCATTGTACCTTAGACTATTGTGGTCAAGTTTATCTCCTGTATTATTACAAATCAAGATATACGCATCACAGTTTTAAAGAAATATGAATAATTTTCAACTACAGAGGTAACTAATACGAACCTGTCCCCAGCTCGTAATCTCTTAAACTGCTCCACCAGCAAGCAACGAAAAGTTGGCCCTATTTTTGCACCGTCCATTTGGTCCTCCAATATTCCACCCACCCATACATCAATGTTACCTGGAACATAACAACTTGTTGAGAAAATGGTCATTCCCATTGAGCACTTGTAAGATAAACAATGTTAATAAACCCCTTAGTTTTCTTATTTATTAATATCAAATTTTTTATAAATTCAGGTATAAGCTATAATTAAGATAATGAATGATAAAACAAAATTGCTCACCATTTTAGGGGAAAAATACTCGTTTTTTGTCAATGTTCAATATTGTTTTTTTACATGTTTTTATTTTGATAATTTGATCTGCTCACTAATTTATAGAATTCTTTAAGTAAAACATATTTTCACTTCTTAGTTCTTGATGTTAATTTTGTATATATGGAAGAAGATACAGGAAAAAGGGAACACAGTTCACACTTTGCATTGCTGAATCTGGACAAGGAGATAATGACTACCTCTTGAAGAGGAAAAGAAAATTGTTAAATAATGATAGAATCCTTGTAAAGTGCATGTTGTGTTTGTTCTTTTTATTTGTTCGGCTCCCTCTTTCATGTACCTTCTTCCATTTTGTACTAGTTTATTTCCAATTTAAATAAGTTTGCTTGCTAGTGTGTATTATTATTTTTGATATCTAGTTCAATTTATGCTGTATTTAATATACCTGGGTGCCCATATAGTTCCTTCAACGTATTCCTCACTGATTCACTACTAATTTCATTCCTCAGGTCATCGAAAGTCTCTGCCTCGGACAAATTACAGTACTTCCGCCAATCATTGTACCCTGGTATTCCGTGGTCTCTGCCCCTCTGGATGTTCATTGCGGCTAGATCTAGAGCTACAGCGTGAGCCACCTGGAACAGATGTTCTGTCAGTTCTGTATTCAAGTTCTCGTGGGGTGTCTTAAGTTTGGCAGGGACAGTGAAGAGTCCTCTGAGTAATGGGTCCACGCCTCCTTCTTGGATGAGCCTCCAGGGCGCAAAGAAGGCCTTGTGCAGAGGAACGTCCCCTTCTGGAATGGTTTGGAATGTTTTGTTCAAACGGTGGAGGACAGGGTTGATCAGCGAATGGCCAAATCGCAGAGCAGCTGTGGCGAACACGTTGGCGATACTTGGGTTTACTGTCGGGTCGTACCCTTCGTAGGGTCCTATCATCAACATCCCCTCGTCTCCGAGAATGTTTGGTAACCAGTGCTTGTAGGTTATATGCTGCATCTGTGCGCCCACAACCTTCCGAGCCTCGTGGTAGAGCATGTCTCCATCCCAGTGCGGATTTATTTGGCGCAACTGTGTCGCCACACGGTTGTGTTCTCTCATCCAGATAGTGTGCATGGCGAGGAGACCCAACTGTTCATTGGAGCGGATGTCGCCGGCCAGGAAACACCCGAATTCGCTCTCGGTGGGGTCGCGACGGCAGTCGTTGGGCTGGGCGTCGGCTAGAGGCAAGAAAGGCTTGCCACCGGGTAGCTTTGTGCCCTCGCGTAGGTGGCCATAGTTTGTTCGGAATTCTCGTAAGTCTTGGGCGACTTCTTTTGCAAAGCCATACAATAGGATAAAGAAACATTTGTCAAACATCCAGATTATCTCATGATAATGGTATTATGGAATTTAATATTATAATGTTTTGTTATGTTTTTATGTAACTAATACACTTCATTGAGTCTAGGGTAATCATTTGCATGTGTAGGTAGAATTGGGTGTGCAGCAATATAGTAAAGGAAAACAGTAATGATACAAGGGTTGAGGAGTTATTCATTTTATGTTAAATATTTTGATAAGTCATCATCATCATCATCATCATTAGGAATTTTTTCCGCCCTATATCCAGATCAATTACTTTTTCCTTCCACCAATCTTCCTTTCTTACTCACGCTCATTCTTCCCATCTCATTTGTACAATAAATGCTATTACCTACCTCTCCCATCTATTCTTAGTCCCCCTTGCGGTCTTTTCCCTTGATACTTCATCTCCATAATTCTCCTTGGGATTTCTTTTCTTTTACATCCCCATTACATGACCATACCATCTCAGCCTTTCTTCTGCTACTATCTCATTTACTCCTGTTTCTCCTCATGACAGCTAACATGCTCTCTATGACTTCCACCTTCCTGGTATGTAAATGGTATGTAAATAAGTTTTAAAATTACTGTACCTACAGTAGCCCCATGACTTCTTTGGTGCTGACAGCTTTGAAAAGTTACCACACCAAATTCCCTACGCCGAACCATATGATCTTCAAAAACATGTGTTTAGCAGCTGTCACTTCTGACAGTCAAAATTTAGGTATATACCTAAATGTTGACTGTCAGTCAGCACCAAAGAAGCCACGAAGATACTGTATGTTGAAGTTGTTACAAGCATGATCTACCTGTGATGCGTCAATGTATGATGTCAGCTGGTTGATCTGCTCTCTCGGCATGACGGCGTCAAACAACACCGAAGTTTGACCTGAGCCGCATATTGAGCTGCTGCGTATAAAGTCGATACAGCGTCTGTTCTTGATGCGAGGGTCGTTTGGAGGAACCTCCATGGGGAAGCAAGGGGCTGCATAGTCGCAAGACCTGGAATGGAAACAACTCACAGTATAATAATGTTGAGCGACTCATACCACATAAACCAGAGGTTGGCAACAGGTCGATCTTGCAGCAATTTTTATCAATTTTCATGTGAGAAAACTGTATTGTCACAAAAAGGCAAGCTTACCTTGCACGGTTCTACTATTGTAGAGCGTATAAGATAGGGCCATAGTGTAATCCAACAAGGTTCATTAGATTGTTTTACTTATTTTTCTTCTGCTTAGGAGTATACTTTTTCTTAAGTTAACAACCCGAAGGTTGGCCTGAAGTGATTTATATCCATCCAGAACTAGACATACATTCAGCCCTTCGACTGGTTAGTGCTGCCTGCAATGGTTGGTAGAAATTCCATGTACTAGTAGAGTTAAGGAAGTGTGGTGTTTCCCCGTTAACTTCCACACTGAATTTCAATGAGTGAGCTCGAAAGGGCCCTGCCAGTTTTGACGGGAAAGGTATTTTCACATACCTTCCAGGGTTCCTTTACATGTCACAATCGACATGGGACCAACGGATTTGTCCCCCTTTGAAAGGAAACTGTGCTACGGATTTTTATTGCTTAAGAAAAATTCGTTGACCCCGTCTGGGTTTGAACTCATGAACATCGGGTCCTGGGGTGAGTCCTTTACCATGAGACCACAGAGGTCAACAAGAGTATATCATATGTAGCTAAATATGTTTGTAAGCTGTGGTTCTATTTTTGTTGCGTTTATTCTCAACTTTCATTCTTCATTTAAATATGCCCATACTAGACGAGTACAGTCCGTATGATCTCAAAAATAATGAATCTGAGGACTTTTATCACCATTTGCTTAAAAGAGTGAGGATGTGACCCTTTAATTCTTCATGAAGTTTGAGATTTGAAAATTCGAGAAAATAAAGTTGTTTTTTTATCCAAAATTTCACCTGAAATTTGCTTTAAGGCTCAATAACTTCTTTTGGTGGTTTATCCCCAAACTAATTATATGACATATTTAACAACCAAACTCCAGGCCATTAATTTGAATGGTCTAAACTTTAA
The DNA here is from genome assembly GCA_902151425.1 of Timema shepardi. Classification (NCBI taxonomy): domain Eukaryota; kingdom Metazoa; phylum Arthropoda; class Insecta; order Phasmatodea; family Timematidae; genus Timema; species Timema shepardi. The sequence goes on from CABFVX010003036.1 coordinate 50,780, forward strand.
GGCAACCCTCTTGCAATAGACCGGACTGCTGTTGACAGGGAGAACGGGGTTCGAATCTTGGGCCAGGTGTACTGAGAGTAATTAAAAAAAAATTGGTTTCTCCTATCTTCTCATGTAAATGTGAGTACATTTCATCTAAATCTAACCTTCATCTTTAACACATCAGTGTAATTAGTTTAAATGAGCGTTACCCGAATTTAGAATTTAAGATTTGTAGGTAAAACTAAGATTTGGATTCGATAAAAAGAGAATTCAACCCGACTTTAATATAAATCTTGAATACCTCCCCTACCATAATTTGTTGATGTGGTATTTTATGGAAACAGCAGTTCCCTAAACCCAGCGTTTTGAAACTGCTGTGTTGATGGATTTCAGAGGGAACGCCGAAACAAACAAAGCGAGGAAAAAAAGAATGAAAGATTGAGAAACAAAAATAAATCTTTTGAAATACTTAACCCCCCCTCTCCCTCGTACCCGACCCCCACTCTAAGAGACCTGCTGGTAGCTGCATGATTCAAGGCATCACTCTCACAATAGACTTCGGCTAGTATTAGATGGGGCCATCCGGCGGCCCAGTGGGTAAGAACATTTTAATTGCTCATGTCATATGGGATGACTGACGCCACCTACCAATTTGTGCTTGAGGGTGAACCATCTGCGACTCATCGCGCTACTTACAGGTGGCGCCACTTTGTCAACCTGTTGTTTTTCATCCAGTCTGTCACATGACGCCATAAGTAGTGGCTATTTTGCATTGGAGCTTGACATTGAAGCCTTCATTTATGAAATTCAACAGCGTCCAGTACAATGGGATGTTTCCTCAGATGATTACTATATGTGGATCACGCCAACAGAGCTGCGAGCAAATTACAACAAAAGGAAGTGGTACAACCCGATTGGCACCTCCCAGTTGGCCCCATCTGACACCAGTCTAAGACTGCTCATGACGAGGAGATGGAATTTCAATCTCGGTTGGATGCACTGAGGGTATTTTTCCCTAAATGGTTTTCCATTCTCTTTCCAAACAAACGTGATTCCTCTAGATTAAACCTTCCTCGGCCCTAACAACACATTATAACATAATTAATGGATTGGGGCATAACCTAAACAAGTAGTAAGCTGAAGTGCCAAAAAACATTATTTTTTATAATATTTCAATTGTTAGAACTTAAGCTAGTGAACTTAAAATACAATCTTAGTACTAAATTTTTAATGGAAAAAGCTCTCCTTAAAAAACTTAATAGTATGCCTTGACAATTTTAGTGCCTTGTTCAGTGTGCCATGAGTTGCACTGGTCTAACCTCTTGCAGTCGATGCCATCCCAACTCTCGCTGCTGACTGAAGGGGTAGCATGATCCAAATCATGATCCAGGAACTGTCCCCATTGCATCAGCATGTGAGTGAAGTGCGTGTCCTGAGTTATCTTTGTTGTGCTGATGAGACTGGTAGACACAAGTCGTGCGCTCGGCTTCGGGAAACCATAATACTTCACCATCTTCTTCCATCCTGATAGGAAGGGTGCCAAGCATTATTGTAATGAATGGAAAAAAGGGGCAAGTTTAAATACCCCCCCCCCCTCTTCCTTTTAATTATAAAAGTACACCAGCATTCAGTCAACACATCTCGGTTGTTAGAAACATAGGCTCAAACACCTGTAAATAGGTACCGGCATCTTCACATAAATAGATGGATAGTTTCCAAAAAAATGATAACGCTATGATGTGGCATATAATCTATTGTAATGCCCTTAAATTAGTGTAATTAGTTTAAACTTTTATTGTATCCACCATTATGGTCTTGAAAGCCGGGAGCATGAGAGTGTAATAAGGTGAGTGTAATCTAAGTATTTTGTATCATGGCAGATTCATGTGGCCTTTGCTTAAAACTGACCGCAGCCAACCCTCTTATGAGAACTACTATTTGGCAGTCCTCGCCACCGTTGGTAGGTGGATTGAATCCCAAAATAGTGAAAGGCTGAGAATGATAGGTCTTTTTGGAAGAGTCTCTTGTGGGGAGGCTGCTTGGTGAGGACCAGTTTCTTTTGAGTGCTAAACGCAGTAAGCTGAGGTGTGCTAGGGAACTGTACCATGGACTATTTAAGGTGAGTATACACTAGAGGCAAATTTGAAGCGAGGGACGTCGAGGCTGAACAAAGGCACACACCTGTGTAGCCTCACTTTGATATAACAACATCGTGTTGGCCCATCCACATATCACCTCGCTCTGTTCGCCTGATTCAGCTGAGGCAACCTCGCTTCCAATGTTCCTCACCTTTAGAGAATAAGCGAGTATCTCAGGACTATTCAGGCTTTATACACTCCCAGACTCTCAACGACCTCAACCCCATCCTTAACCCTCAACCAAACCTGTTCATACAGGTAACTTGACATAATACTGAAAATAATCAAATTGTCTAAGATTCTAACTAGTTGTATATTTAAATCCCCCTCCTGTGCCGACCCTCCAAAGCCCTAGCCACCTTGACAATAATTTAGGAGAAGAGGGTTGGGGTCGACTCAATATTACTTGAGATGTCAGACTACACAACTGGCCCTTTAATTGCTTATTATTATTATTATTGTTGTCAATATAATATTCTTATTCATGAAAGGGATCATTGACAAAGGGCAGCTGTACCAAGATAAGCATTGCTAAATTGTGCCTGTAAACTGTTTTGCGAACTAAATGTAGTCAGTGAGACACGCTGATGTATCCTGTGATTGCTTCAAGCAACGTTGTCAGAGTATAGAGACTCTGATGTACCCTGTGATTGCATAAAGCAACATTGTCAGAGTATAGAGACTCTGATGTACCCTGTGATTGCTTCAAGCAACATTGTCAGAGTATAGAGACTCTGATGTACCCTGTGATTGCATAAAGCAACATTGTCAGAGTATAGAGACTCTGATGTACCCTTTGATTGTGTAAAACAACTCCAGGGGCTTTGGTCTAACTCTGAATAATGGCGCGTTCGGCCACTCCACTGTTCATGGAGTAATCAACACAACATGACTGGTTTCAATTGATGCAACATCTAGGACGGAGATCCAATGTCTGTTAGATGAAGTAACACGAGTCAAATGCACAAGAAAATTGAAGCCATTCTAACCGTTGGTAAATTTTTATTATTTCAAGTCTTCAACCAAATGTTGGATTAATGAGGATTGCTTGTAAAATCAGAAGCAAGTTAGCAAGAATCACTCAACTCCAGATGATAAATTCAACAGTTAATTTATTAGCCTAAAGCCCTTCCAATACATGGACTTTTCTAGAGCTGAGCGTCAAATGGGAAGCAAGTTGTAAGTACGTTGTCAAGAACTGTTCTAACATGCTCCACCATTTTATTTGACAACTAAGGGGGAAGTAGCATTTCAAGTTTGAGGGGGAGTCTTCAGATATATAGTTGATCAGTTCAGGCTCAAACACAAAACTCGCCTGCTGAGCTATCATCTCTTGTTGTTACCAACATTTCACTAGTTTTCTGAGCCATCAGGTTGGCATGGATAGACATAGTGTAAGGCTACTATTCCTTTGTAAGAGGTTACTCCCATGGTTGTCTCTGAGCCTCACCTATCGGTGTGCTGAACCCATTCTCGTAGATGGGCTTGAGTATCCTCCTGAACCCTGTGAGTGAAGCCCCCCACATGGGGTGCTGCAGGTTGTTACAGGTCCCGTCGATGGCCCGATACTTGCTGTGGAAGCACATGTCAGAGCAGTTGGTGAAGGGTCGGTGGACCATGCAGCCCGACAGGTTTGCCACTAGTTCCAGGTGGGACGAGGACAGCAGCTCCTTGTAAGAGAAGTCTGCAGGAGAATAAACAGTTCTCAATTATAGATAGGACAGACATTGGTTGTTTGTGCAGGGTTGGTGAATAAACAGGTTGTTTTTTAGCATACGCCTATGACATATTTGACCTTGAGAGATGCAGTATCTAGTTTGATCTCTGTGGATGTAGACTTTTAGCTTCTTTGTGGGAACAAAAGTTGCTCAGGGTATACCTTGGAGTTTGTCTACACGCCGTACCCATAATAAGATGATGTAATAATAGTGATTATTGAGGTGTGGAGTCGGTGGGAATTTTATACCTAACTTAAGCCTTACCTGCCTTGTTGGTCATGTGGTCTAAGGTGCCACACTCGCAATAGAATAGATTGTGGTTCGATCCCGTTGGGGTTTACTGAGGGTGTTTTTTTTTCTAAACGGTTTACCACTATCTCCCTCATACAAATGCTGGTACATCTCTGCTAAATTCTACTATTCTCATCTCTACCCCAATAGTGTAAATATGCAGATGAACCAAATGTTTAGTAAGCTGCAGTACAAGATTTAAATCTCTAATCAAAATGGCTTCTAGTGTTTACCAACCTTGAATGGGCATAGTTCACCTCATAATTCCTCTAGTTTTTGCGTACCCTTAGTCAGGTTGATCTTCATCCCGGCCTCCACGTGTTTCCTGATATTGTACAATGTTCTCTCATAAACGTCGGCTGCCCTGGCCACGTCCCGGGCTGCAGCATTGGGGAACCTCAGAAGTCGGAAAAGCTCACTGGGTGAGGCGGGCTTGTCCCCTCGATCTCGTTCAAACAGCTTCCTCAAGGTCTCGTTCACGGCCCGGTCTACGGCCGACCTCGCCTCCTCGAATGCCACACGGACAAAACGGTCTCCAGGCCCCACATGGATCTCGTCTGCAAGGAACAGGAAGACAACTTTTTTATGTTTCTTTGAAGTGACTATTAGCTCTATTTAATTTAGTATTTTCTCAATTAAAACAGTATCTATTCAAAAATATATATTTATTTGTAATTTTATAACTGCAATAAACATTCAAAAATATCTTTTTCACCATTCCATAGGTGTTAGTACTTTTGAGACGACAAAATCATAATATTTTCATGTGTGTGTGTGTGTGTGTGCATGTGTGCGATGAGCAAAAATGTAAAAAAAACACAAATAAGTTACATACTGTATTTATTATAAATCCTTATTTACTATATAAAATACTTCCCAAATACCCATTTTAAACAAACTTGTTGGCGGTTAAACCCATTTTCAAAATATTTAAAAACCAGACATCAGGAAACTGTAGTTAAATAAATTTTCCTCCATAAAACAAGTACACATTATTATTTATCATGTAAAATACTCCTCATATATATCATATGAGAACAAAATAGTTAAAGCAATTCTTTTTAAATATTGAATTAAAGAAATATTTATAAGTAAGCTACTGTTAATTTTGAAGCCAGAATCTTTATCATTACAGTATGAATCTCAAGGTGTGACCATTTAACATCTAAATATAAAGTTTGAATAAATTATAAAATCCATTCAACTTTTTGGCTGTAGTCCAGGTACAGATAAACAGACAATTTTAAGGTTTCGTTTTTGAGTTTAAGGGCACGTAATAGGTCAATCTACTTTATAACCTTGATGTTGAAAATGTTCATGTTTGGCAACACTTTCTCTGTACAAGAAAGTAAAATATTTAGAATCATATTTCGATCAACAAATTATCTAGATATTTTCTTACAAGAACTAACCTTTCACTGTCAACTCTCCCTGCGCTCTTATTTGACCGTTGTCATTGACCGCCAGACACTCATAGATTCCGGCATCTGTCCTTGATATGTTCGATACAAATAGACTTCCCACGGCTGACACTCTGAAATGTGTGAGTTCATATACACATCAGCACTTTACGCTAACATTAAGTGGCTATGTTGAGTTAGCTCCATCCAGTCCATTTCATTACAACCTATCCCTACTTTAGCTAGGTATATCCAGTACATTAAATTACAGCCTATCCCTATTTTGAGCTAGTTCTATCCAGTCCACCTCATGACAACCTATCTCTTTCAGGTCCGTTCTAATGTTATCCTCTTAACTTTGTCTGAGTCTTCCCATTGGGTTTGTCAATCCGTACCCTGAACAAGGTTTTAGATTTTACAATTCATGATACATGTCCTCCCCATCGTAATCTACGATACTTTATTATCCTAACAATGTCTCGTGATGAGCACAGGATATGTAGCTCATCATTATGTAACTTCCTTCACTCCACAGTAGACACATCCCATTTTTGAACTAATATCTTCCTAAGCACCTTGTTTTTGAGCATATTAAATACAGTATTCATAGATTTAGAGAAAAAAATGACACCTGGGCATGAGGATAGAACCCAAGATCCTTGGGTTTTGAAGCATGATGTGGCTATAAATGTAACTTCTGGATCGGTGAGAGCTCCCAAGCTTCTACATTCATGTACGATTAATTTTACAAGCTTTACCGACCTTTACAGAAATACAGGCTAGCACTTGTCTAGATAAAACTGTCTGTAGTTGACATTTAGGAACTTTCAGTGCATTCCTTGTGAGGTACCAGTATATTTTAATGGACCTTACAAAAAAGTTTTCTCTTCCAATGTTTCAAGTTAAATAAGTCATCCCTTATGAATCTAGTGGTTTTCACCTGTGTCTCTTAGAGACCACCACGGACAAACCATCCTTGGTCCACACGATGGTTGGCTTCGGCTCCCCGTCCGTCTTGCACGGTATCTCAATGGTACTACCTTTGGGCGCCTCAATGTCATAAGGGGCGATGATTATTTTGGGGGCTCTGCCTTCTCTGGAGGAGAATTGTGAGGTGTCCACCCTAGGGGGAGGGCTGCGAGTTGTTGGGGACACTATATCGACCCTCGCAGGGGAGAAGTACCCCGCTGTCACAGTGATGTAAGCGCTCGTCTCTTTGAACCCGACGCTGTTCTGGGCGCGGCAAACGTACAGACCCGAGTCTGATTCTTTCGCGTGTTGGACACGCATCTGGTGACCTGAAATAAGATGAATGTGGATAGTTTATGAAACATTTAACCAGGCTATAGTCTTATCTTGAGGAAATTAAAAACAAAAATTAATCAATCATTGTTACTGCAGTGATTTGAAACTTCATATATATATATATTGTTTATAGGGGTGTGTTAAGCTTTGAAATATCCAAGTCAAAGTTCAAATCTCCTTTGCTTCAACCTGGACACCTGCAATAACCTTCATATTTTGGTAACATTTCAAATGAAGAGTAAAACTTCTTTATTCTATGAGAAGATCTAAAATATCTCACTAAACATGACATATTTCAACATATGTAGTCGTTTTTAAAACAGTTACTAAACAATATTTCAACACCTACTGGTGAATAAATGACATCTATATTGGAAGCATAGATAAACTCAGATATGTCAGTATAAAATAATATAGTGGGCTTTATTTATTTATTTAAACCTTTCTGTTTACCAAGATACACTTGATAAATAATTTAAAAACAATAAATAGCACTATTTCAGACTATTGTGAATTGGTTAAGTGGTTCCTCTACAATTATGTCAATTCAGGAATTATGAAAAATCTATCTTCTGGATGTATATACATTCATTTCACCATTAAAAATGTATAAATATATTGATGCTTGATGTTAAAACAATTATTTTATAGACACTTGCTTCAGAAGCCGCAAGGTCTAAAGTACTTCTCTCGCAGTAGACTAAACTGCCTATGATGGAAAGATCAAGGTTCGAATCTTGGTCGGGTCTACTGAGGGTAGTTTTTCCAAAACATTTTTCCACTCTCCTTCCACACAAATGCAGGTACAATTCCCATAAATATAACCTTCCTCATTTCTAAAACAATTAGTACATAAGCATATAATCCAAACAAGAAAGTAAGACACAACGCTTAAAAAATAATCATAGGTTCCAATAAGACATTGGTAAGAAATTAATGAGATTTTTTCTGAAATGTTTTTCAAGTGAGCAACGACTCTCTTGAGACAATATCTGTAAAACTGAGTACTCACCTCCAGGGGCGATGGTAACACGCCCACCGGCAGTCATCGGTTGACCATCTTTGTACCAGGTGATGGCGGGGGGAGGAGAGCCATCGGCCACACATCGCAGTTCTGCCAATCCTCCGGTTTTCAAGGTCAAGTTGTCTGGGTGGGTGGTGAAGCTGGGCGCAACTGCAAAACAAACATTTTCTCAGAGTTATTACAACAGTACTTGGGAGGAGTTCTATTATTATTTTGTGCTACAGCAATTCAAAATTAAAGATATTATATTTTTATTTTATTTTAAAACTACAGCTAACCTCAACTTTTAACAGACTTGGTTTACAAATATCTGCTTTTTAACAATTAATACTTAAATATCTGTGAAAAATGTATTCTCAGGTGCTTGGATAGAATCCTACTTTGAGCCAATTTATCGAGAAGTTAGTTAATAAATTAATGATAAACTAAAGCATTATAGCATGCAAGTCAAACTGGCAGCCTGCGGGCTACACATGGCCCAGTCCATGATTGTGTGTGGCCCATGAACCTTTTGATGAACCAACATACAATATAATCCAATTCTTCTTATTATAAACGCTGTATTATTATTATTATTAGCACCGCGTCTTACTACCCGTTCGGGTTATATGCACTTACGCTAATGTGTAATGGTAGGGTGATTGTATGGTAGGGTGATTGTGAGATGAAATGGAGGACCTACAGTTTAACGTGGAATCCGAACCACGGTGGAGACCTGGCATTCCTCACTATAAACGCTGTAGAAAAATAGCATTTGTAATCATGACATTTGGGAATTGGCCATTATTTTGGTAAAGTTAGCAAAGGTTGGTAAACCAATTCTTTACCCTTTACTCACCACAGATTTATTAAAAATAATATTGTACAATTTGTGTACCAAAACAAGTGCAATGTTCGGCTGCATGAACCGGTCGAGTCTTTGCCTGCTCCATGAAATGGAAAAGTGAAAACCCTTTTCAAAAAACAGGAAGAAAGTGCCCAACTCATTTTAAATGGCCAATTTCACATTTGAGGTGTGACATAAATTATATACTTTTCTCCAATTTGATTTAGATAGGGAGAGACTTTTTTTGAGAGTTATTAAAATTACTTGAACAATTTTCATATATTAATATATTAAATCATCTGTAATTACATTTTTGATCATAAATATAAATACAGCAGGAGCCCGCTTTATGGCGTTCCACTAATACAAGGGTTTTAAATAATATACATGTTTACTATGGTCACCGCTTGTCTTGCTCTTCCAGTATTTTTTGAACTGACACGAGCAGTGAATGGTTTTGCCTGCCATTTTATATCGGTAATTCAGTCTGTTTATACCAGTGATGGGCACTTTCTAATGATTTTAACTATCAATTATTGAATTATTATTCAATTGTTTTCATTCGAATGAATGATCTATTGCACACTTTGTATATGATAATGTAAATTATTATTATTATTATTATTATTATTATTATTATTAGCACCGCGTCTTACTACCCGTTCGGGCTATACGCACTTACGCTAATGTGTAATGGTAGGGTGATTGTGAGATGAAATGGAGGACCTACAGTTTAACATGGAATCCGAACCACGGTGGAGGCCTGGCATTCCCCACATTCACAAGATGTCTTGTCAGGGGTGAAGGAAGGGTTTGGAAATCAGATAAATCTGTGCCGGGACCAAGGATTGAACCCCGGCCGCCAGCACAAAAGTCTGACACCTTATCCCTAGACCGCCAGGTCACCTATAATGTAAAGAAGTTATTTATATTTTATGTGCATTTGAAAGTTAAAAAAGGCAATTTTTGCTCAACAGCGGGGTTCTAGAATCCAACCTGTTGTATGAGCGGAGCCCTATTCTATTGTATAAAATAATACCAAAAATAAAGTAAAAGGTTATCAATGCTGACTTCAAAAAAATATGTTTGTATTTTATAAAAGCTCCTTTTCACCAGAACTCTGCTATAGAATATAATAATATTCTAGTGACAACTAAATTCTAATTTACAATCATCTACAGTTGATAATATGAATTACAGTGCAACTACAATAAATTACAGAATAGGCATGTGTATATTATGTTGTGTAGTTAGGGCAGATATTTCTATAATGTTTTTATTTATTTGAGGTATTTAACATGCACTTTATGAACCGACTGATTATATGTATATATATCAGCACTTGAGTATTTATATTAGCTAGAGCGAAAGGGCCTAAAATTTTGCCTAGAATGATATTCCAACATTCCATTCAAGGTTCTTTTTCATGTCACAATCAACAAGGGACCAACAGCTTTACTTCCCCTCCGAAAGAAGTTGTGCTACAAATTTTTATCGCTCAAGAAAAATCCATTGGCCTTCGCTGGGTCCTTAATTGAGTGTTTTACCCCAAGATCACCAAGGTTGACAATATTTCTATTAACTAGTGTATTCCAAACACATTGTTTGATTAAAATTTTAAAATTCATTTGTTGTTTTCGTGATAGAATTAACCTCGTCAAAATAGCTAATTTGTCTATTACTTTGCAAGTATTTATTTCAATATGATATATCTTGGAACAGAAATTGGACCTTACATTTTTATCTCATAGCTATCTCTGAAGCTTAAAGATTTTTTTTCGCTGTGTTTAGTAGTTGTTAGGGCCATACTCAAAAAGTAGTAATGTAAATGATAGAGTAGGATATAATTTTAGAATAAATGTACTCACATTTGCATGGAGGTAGAGTGGGAAAACATTTAAAGGAAAAACAAATATTGGTGTAGTTAAAAAAAATTACTTAATACAGTTTTTCTAGATATACCTGATATACCTAATATAAACTATTTATTTACTATAAATAAGCTGGGAGTTGTTTATATTGGTGTGCTATAAAGTGACTATACAGACTAACCAATATCTACAGCAGTAAGCAAATTTAAACGTGGTGCTATTCTTTTTACAAGTTTTGGTCACTTGTTGCTAAAAAGTATGAACACAGTCATGCAAAATTACCTTTTGGCTGGGTATTTGTTTCTACATCAGCAAATTGAGAAAAATAAAAAAAACATTCACATTAGTAAAAAAAAATTGGTCTTCTATTATCTAAATATTATGGTTAAAAATAACTATTTTCTATTCTATACCAATTTTTAATTGTTTTAAGGTTGTTTTTTTTGTAAAAGGTATAATACAGTCATCCCTCGAAGTTATGTCGTGGTTGGTTCTGAACCCAATTAATGGAGTCATTCACAAACAACTTAAGACTTTTTTCTTACCTTTTAACCCCCAGCCCCCCTATATAACATTAAGTATCATGACCTCTCACCCCCTCACACTATTACATACCTTTTCACATCAAGACTGAATGTCATTATTTCTGAGGGAAGATTTTGTGACACTAAAAGAGGGACTAGTGTTTAATACTATTCAGAATACATTTTAAATCCTGAATATGAATTGAGTTCAAAAATACTTTAATACAATACTTTTATTTTTATTTTTAAACATTAATAATTATAAGATCTGTGTTACATAACACAGCAGTGTACCCCCACATAGCACCATGTAGACATTAGAAAGTATAAGATCTGTGTTACATAACACATCAGTGTACCCCCATGTAACACCACGTAGACATTAGAGCCCCCCTCTACCGTAGTACTATCATCAGGGTTACGTGGATGAAGGGTGACCCCTAATGGCAATTTTAAAATTAAATATTGAAAAGTGAAAAATATGAAAATATTACAAAAATAAACTCAGCCTGTGTGAATCCAAATTTTTCAATTTTGTTTAAAATACAAACCTTGGCTTACTAACTCTAATTGATTCATAAATGAATATCATACTTCGAAATAAAATTCTAATTTTAGTTGAATATTTTATAAAATGAATGGCTTAGAAATCAAATCCAAATATAGGATTAGGCTCTATTATATTAGGATATAGTATAAATATATATTATAATTAAAGACCATTATAAAAATTAATGCCATAAAACTGTTTAAACCCTGATCCATTAAAAAATAATGTAAATATTGGCTACATGACTTGCATAGTAAGTTATGATAAATAACTAGGGCTAGGATTTTGATGACCAAAAAATTGCCATAAAATGCCCTATTAAAAATGCATTTATGACCCAAAAAGTTTAAAAAAAATACTCTTTAAAACTAAAAAATCCCCAGAAATTTTTTTTCTTGCTAAAAACAAGTCCTATAAGAGAGGCAAAAACCTTAAAAGGTAATTTAATGTTCTGTTTCTGTGCCAAACTGATAGATTTTATTTTGTCAACAAAAGATATTCTGTATAAAATAAAACAAGGAAAAGACATAAAAATTCAACAGTCCAGAATTGCAATGTACAGCAAAAACGATTTGGAGATTTTCAAAAGAGATGATTTTCTATTATCTGCTAACAAATCTTTAGACATAGAAAACTCTTTTCCACTTCTACTGACACCACAGGAGCATACTTGAAATAAATTACGTCACATTGTTCAAAGTCTGGTGAAATTTCACCAAGGAAAAAGGTTTTCCCTGATAAAACATCTGCAATTAAGCACAGAGTTTCATATACTTTTTTTTTAACTTTCTCAGTTTTCTTTTGCATAGCCTTTCCCACTTTTCCATTCAAAATATTTAGGTCATTCACAACTTTCTTTATCAAATCTTTTTGATCCACTAATAGCACTTCTGACTTCTCTAAGGAAGTTATGGCAGAAATCCAAAATTTGACTTTAGGAAGAAAAATTTACCTGCAATTTCAGGATCAAAAAGAAGTTCCTACACAACTTTAATTGAGGTCACTTCATTTATGTCAAATGAGTCGATGATCGTTTTCACAACTTGGAAGTTCTCACAGTAATAGTTACATGCTTCAATGCAAGTCCCCCATTGGGTTAAAATGGAAGCCGACGGAAAAGGACTGTTTGGGGCCTCGGATTTGAATGATGCCACTCGAGATGAGTCCTTCTGAAAAAATGTTCTTTGCGCACCCAATTAGCTGGTCAACTTAAATGAATTGCCCTCTTATCCCTTCAGCAACTCTAAGACAGGCATGGGCTAGACATGTTAGGTTCACCATTTTTGAGTACAGTGCTTTAAGAGAATTAGCACCTTTTATCATGTAAGGTGCAGCATCAGTCACGAAGAGCAGGACAGTGTTGTGTTGGATGGCATTGGGCCATATTAAGCTCAAGTAACTAGCAAAGAGTTAACTTATTGTTTGAAAAATTTAATTTTTGTAAATGTTCACAATTAATGAGAAACTGTTCACCAGGCCCATCTTCTTTAATCGAACCTACCATTACGTTAGCTATATATCGTCCTAGAGAGTCAGTCTCATCCATAAAAACCCATATTTTCTTTTCTGCTACTTTTTCCCATATCTTCTTCATGGTGTTTTCATAGCAATGGCTGACATTACTTTTTCTTAGTGTGGGGGAGTCCGGCAAATACTTCCCAGTGTGTTTTTCAAAAAAGCCATGCAATTTCGGATTGTTAACTTTGCTCACATGAATATCAGCACAAATGAAGGATTCACACAATTCTTTGTAAAATGTAGAATATTTTAAAGACTCGCTGGTTTGGCCAAAGAGCATTTGCTGTAGTTTTTTCTCTTCCTGGAATCATTGAAGACCTCATTTGTGTTTTTTTCTCTGCTGCACAGTAAATTTCTTTTCCACGGCAGCTCTCACGTCACAGAGTTTGCAATTTAGTATGTATTCACCAGTATAGAATACTTTTTCGCCATATTCAGCAAAAAAAAGTTTTAATTTATGTGAGATACTTTCTTTCACTTTAGGCATGTTGAATGTTGAAATTTACATAAAAAAACACATACAACTTCTGAAAAAATGTGGAGAAACAATGAGTCCCTGTTATCTGCAAAACTTACTCAGATTAATTTAGACGGGTTCATTTACAGCTATGCTATAGGGGAGGGTAAAGAAGAGCTATCCAGCTATCACCAGCTTGAAGGAAGAGAAAGGAGAGGGGTGGAAGTAGTTTAACCACCATTTTGGCTCTACTCTTTGCTATGACGTGTGCAGACATATCCTAAACATGGGCACATGACTCAAAAATAAGAAAAAATTACTTAAAATTACTGAAAACCCGTTAAAAATATCTTAACAAAACTACTTAAATCAGCAAAGTTTATTATGAAACACATTTGTATACACTTGAACAATGTTCCAGGTTTGCCAAAAGAAAAGATGCAAAATCATCAAAATCCTCGCCCTATAAATAACTAATTATATATTTTAACAAAGGATTGAGCTTAGTGTTTATAGAGATTTAAATTATTAAAATATATGGGTTAGAGTTTGAATTTTGAACTACATTCCATAAAATACAAATCTGGAATTTATCTGGATTTTAAATTTCGGACTATCTCTTCACACTAGCTTTAAAAAAAACTTACAATATGACCCCAAAAAATGAGAATTTAAGGAGAGGATGACATTCTCACTCAAACTGTAGGTAATAATGTGCATTATCAAAAGTGACAAAATCAAGGTTGTGGGTAAAATATTTAATTCGGGGGATCACTGCAGTGATGTTACCTTTTCTAAGTTCTACTTATGTTTATTTTATTTTGGTCAAAAAACAAGCAGTTCAATGGAAATGTTTGTAAACTGATATTGCTGAGGTATTGGGGTTTGTAGCACAGTTACACCTGCCCCTATCCAAAGCATTTTAAAATCAAGCCAAATTGGGTGGTTACCCAGTGGGAGGACCAACTATTATATTTCAAAATCAAAATAAAGTTTATTAAATTATTTTCTAATGGATTAAAACAAAATTTCTATATATCTTTAGTTAAAGAGAGTAGTATTTTTTCTAGAAATCTTACCGTTGACTCGAACCTGAGCTACGGCTGTTATTCTTCCAACGAAACTTGAGGCTGTGCATTTGTATATCCCTGAATCCTCCCTCCTTATGTCTGTGATGGTTAAGGTGTTGTCTGGTGTAATCTGGAACACAAAGTTCGCATTATTATAATATAATGTATGTTAAGGTTCAACATACATACATAATCATGCCAATCCCTTAAGGGGTAGGCAAGAAATAGAACATAATATTCATTCACGACCTTAGTTTACTTGGATGTCAGCTCTAAAAGTTAATAGAAATAATCCCTAATACATCCCTACACCAACAGCTGACATCTATCACTTTGGAGAACTGTAATGAAAACAGATGGTAATATATTAATGTGATAGCTAACCACAGTGTTTTAGGCCAATATTATTTATATCTTTATTTGAGGTCGGGCACAAAGCTTTTTTATCATTTTATTCCACTTAAAAATATTATTATCCACACCACTTTCACAAACCTTCTAACGAACATAGCTTCAAAATGGTGACTGACGAATTTAAACCATGTGATGAACATGACGGAAACAAGTTTTTTATAATGATGCACCTCCGCAGTTGATGAAAATATTTTATTTGGTTAAAGATTTTGAAATACGATAAAATTATCATAAAATAATTTATTATATAATAAAAAAATTGCAAGTATTTTCACTTTTCTAAGTAAATATGATGCCTGTATTTAAAGGTATTAATGTATGCACTTTATTACACCAAATCAATAACGTTCTAAAACAAAGAATAAGTACCGTCAATCATGTTTAAAATATTGTTTCAAGCTGGATAAAAAGAAATTATTAAAAATAATGAAATAGTATGAGAAAACTTAAGTTTATGTTATTTTAAATGTAAAATACAACAGGTAATTAAAATCCTTAACATTTATAACAGAGCAGTGATCTTTTACAAGTGTTGGCAACCCAAAACCTAAACATATGATTTTTGAACTGTCATCAAGGTAAAAACCTATCATAAACATATAATATAGCTCAAAACACAAAAACTCTGTACTTAATCCATCCTCAATAACTTTCTCCACACTTCCCAATCCCCTCGTTTCAGCAATATCCATACATCAAGTCATTTATTCTTAAAACTATTAATGTTTCTCTTATTCACACATTCGTCTTCAACCTTTAGCCACATCTTACATGGCCTACCCCTTCCTTGGCCTAACCCTTCCTTTTGATCCACACACTCTACCTTCTTAAATTAGCTTTGTCACTCGATCCACACTCATCCTCTCAACATGCCCAACCAACCTAAGACGTCTCTTTCAAATTGACCTATTGAATTCCCTTTCAGACTGCATGTCCTTATTGTGTTGACATGCCGTAAAACACAACAACAACAATAATAATAAAGTAATAATATAGTAATTTAATAATAATAATAATATAGTTATTATTATTATTATTATTATTATTATTATTATTATTATTATTATTATTATTATAGTACTATACCACTAATGGTTACCATCACATTTTAAAAACAGGTGTCAATTCTGTTTAAAGCCAGGGTAGCTACAAAATCTCATAAAAAAAACTTTTAATTTTGCCTTATACAAAAATACAATTTCCTCCATTTTGGAATTGATATGGACGCTTAAAAAATAAAAATACTTAGGTATGCCACAAAAAATTATTTTTGGAAAGTGCTCAAGAATAAATAACCTTGAGCTAAATTAAATTTGAATAAAATGCAATAAATACATTTCATTTCCCTAGTACGCCTCTACAGGTCTTACAGCTGACAGTGGAACTGTTGAGAATCCAACAAACCTTTAGGTTGAGTACTATACCTAAATACTATTTGTTAAAACAATTCTCCAGTTTTTATTTTATCAAAGATGATTTTGAGGGTCAGGAATAGAGCCCTACTTAAGGGCACAAAAGGTAGTTTTTCAAACAATGTTATTTTATATCCTCTGCAAGCAGGACTCTGGTCCTCAACGCGTACCTTAACATTATGAAGGAAGTTAACAGGGTTGGTTTGTATTCCAGAGATTCCTATGACCAGTCCACCTTGGTGGGCGGATCACCTGTCAGAGAATGTGAGCTAGCAGTGACATGATCGCTTCACACCCTTTAAGGAGTGGCTCGCTCCCCCCTAAGACTCGCACAAAGCACCAGACTGACCTGTATCCTATTGTCTTCTGTCACCGGCAGGTCATCTCTGGTCCAGTTGATTTCTGGCTGGGGCTGACCAATAGCAGCGCAGTAAAGCCTGATAGTCCCTCCCTCTTCGGATTCCTGGTCCAGTGGGGTGCGGCGGAAATGTGGCCTTACTGGACAGACATACAAATATACAATATCAAACCAATGACGCCGCAAAAAAAAAAACAGATTTAAATTAAAAATGTAATATTTAGTATAGATATTTCTTACTACTTTTGAAGATTTTCTGTTAATAAATTATTATAAGCTGTAACATTTCAAAATTTAGTTCTGTTCGATTTAAATAGGAAGGAACTTTAGTGACTGTTATGAAAGTTAAAAAAAAAGATCATTTTATATTCTAGATGTTTAACAATAAAATAGTTTACAGTTAAAATCGCAAACACATTGTTTGACATCAATAATTTCCTTATTTTAATAATTATTGACAATTAACATTGTGTTCATGATTTTAACTAAGTTATTTTATTGTTTCAATATATATATTTATTTATCAACTCCATTTTTATTTTAATATACGTGTTTTTAATCCTATTTATTTTCAAACATCAATAACTTTTGACAGTGACTCAGGATAGTAACAAAATGTATTCAATCTTTTTTAAATGTTCATTTGTCAAGTCGTGTGATCTGCAGTTGTTACTTTTGGTTGATATTATCAATACCTATAAAATAACAAAAATAATATAGTAAAATGTTATCATTTTTGACCGTAAAATAATAAGTTTGTATTTTCTAGAACTTTCAAACCCCTACGCTTATTGTCCTACTCTGTAGGAACGCAAGTCTGGTGATCTCACCTTTAGACTGCAAGTCCGATAAACTCACCTTTAGACTTCTGGTAGTGCATCTTGGCAGCTCGGGATTTGGCCTCCCCCGCAGGGCTCTTGGCCATACACTCGTACACTCCCACATCCGCATCCACTGTGTTCTGGATCATGAGTGTACCGTCCGCCAGCTTGGAGTAGCGTGGGTCTCCCATGTTGAGCTCGTTGCTGTGAAAATAACAACTGGGCTGGGTTGGGTGGTTAGAGCATCAATACCCGTCGATATGCTAGGGCTCTCAAACTATAGCCCAACTTTTGTAGAAAGAACATTATTTGACAGCGACTAAAGTTGCTACAGTCTCATAATCATAGCAAGAACATTATTTCCCAGCTACAAAAGTTTCTACAGTCCAATTTTCATAAGAAGAATTTAAAAAGTTACAACAGTTCAATTTTTTTTACAGGAAGAGCCTTGTGTCAGCTTAAAAAGTTTTTAGAGTCAATTTTTTCATTTATTTTTGTATAAAGGGTCTTATATGTCATTTAGAAAAGTTAATGGATATACTTTGCTGTATTCATACGTTAAGTTGTGTGATATACAGCTGTCACTTTTGATAAATATCATCAATACCTATAAAATAACAATAATATAATAAAATATTGTCAATATTTACTGAGAAGAAAAATTAGGTTTATTTCTACCAAATTCTTCCTATAGTAACATTTCTTTGCAGTTTTTGGTTAAGAGTCCGACACACAGTGGGGCGGAATCCCACAAGCATGACCAAAATATGAAGGCCTCCTTTGATTCATAAGAAAATTGGTTTACTGAGGTTTTTGATGTCGCTGGTCATGAATCTGAAGTCAAAATTTTTTAAAAAAAGGCGGATCTAATCTGGTGGATGTTAAAGTAAAAATACTATCAAATATAATTGAAACTTGATAAATGGAGGTTTTCGAGATAGCTAATTACAAATCTAAAGCTTGAATTTAAAAAAATTGTCTGAATCAATATGGAGAACATGAAAGTAAATACATTATCAAAATTAATCAAAACTTGATTTAATGGAGGTTTTGAAGTCGCTGATTACAAATATGGAGTAGAAATTTAAAAAATAAATAAATAGAAAGTTAAAAATAAAATCACTAAATACATTATAATAGTTGTCAATAAACTTACAGAGTTAAATCACTCATCATCATTATCTTCAAAATCAGATTTGTCAGAATTATCTGGAACTTATTTATTAATTTTTTGTTCCTGTTATCTCAGAAGACGCAGTAGTTTTTTCTAAAAAAAAACGTTTAGCTGTGTTTCCATCATTCGAGCTTCCACATCCAGCTTTTGGTTGATCGACCATGGGGCCTAATTGTGTACGGAAACCCTTTAGTATATTTTTTATCCCCGTTTCTCTACAGCCTATTTTTCTTCTGTAGTACACGATTGCCATTTTATCAATTAAATCTTGTACAATAAATGCAAGCATTTTTACTATTATTTTCATATGCTTCTGGAATAACGTATATGATTCTCATATGTGCAAACGGAATCCAAATAGTATTCAATTGACAGGCTAGCGTGATGCTACTTAACACTTTTCAAACCGCTCATTACACGCACACTTGCTTATCTTTCGAATTAGAATAAACACCAGATTGGTAGCTAACTCTTGTTGATTTTGTTAGCTGATAGTATTAACTACATGCCCCAATAGTTTTTATACCAGGAATTAATGGAAATCATAACTATGTTCATGTTTGTTTAATAATTTTTGCAGAATGTTTATTGATAATTTTTAAAAAGGAATGTTGGTTAATTAATATACCACATTAATATCATAATCGTTAATGCAATAGATGGTTAAATTCTACCTACTTTCAAGAGGATTTTTTTAAAAATTGAAATTGGTCCATTGTGCACAATCTTACGTGCCTCACTTTGGAGGCGAGCAACACTTCTCAGTAATATTCTGACACTTCTTGTGTGTCTTGATCGATGGTCACTTTTGAACTGAGCTCACAACACAGGTAGAAGTAGCTAGGCTTTACCCTACCTGCCATTTGATACCTGAACTATCAGTATACCCAACCGAATGATTCCAAATCTCTAATTTGAAACTTAATTTCTAGACTTTTGGCCATGTTTTTTTTTGATTTAGTCTCACTGTGCGACACCTCAGCTCTGTCCGTAGCGTGTCTGCCTATTGAGATAAGGGTCCTAGGTTTTATTCCTGGCATGGTCAAATAATAGTTGGTCATAAGTGAAATGTGTGTTTCCCCTTTCACAGTGACGGATCTACGGTCAGAGGGAAGTATTCTAGAACTAACTTAGTCTGCGAGATGTGTGTTGATGTAATCAGTCGGTTCAGAAAGTGTATGTTAGATATCTCAAACAAAAGTACATATAGATGTATATATATATATATATATATATATATATATATATATATATACACACACACACAAGGACTGATATTGACATCTGTCAACCTCTTGAGTGGTCGTCGAAATCATGGTGGCTGTCACAGTTTGTTGTGGTCACATGAGACTTAACCTTCACAAGGAATCATTTCATTTTTTCTAGCACCACATCTCACTAACCATTCGGGCTATACACTTTAATTACGCTAAGAGTTTAAGGATGAAGGGTGAATTTATTATTATTATTATTATTATTATTATTATTATTATTATTATTATTATCAGCGCATCTTACTACCCGTTCGGGTTGTACACACTTAGGCTAATGTGTAATGGTAGGGTGATTGTGAGATGAAATGGAGGACCTACAGTTTAAATGTGGAATCCGAACCACGGTGGAGGCCTGGCATTCCCCACATTTACAAGTTGTGATTAATACACTTCTTGTCAGAGGTGAACGAAGGGTTTGGTAATCAGATAAATCTGTGTCAGGACCGTGGATTGAACCTGGGACCCCAGCACATAAGTCCAACACCTAAGGGTGAATTTAAATGAAGTGTACCCGCACATGGGTGGAGATAGTCATAAACAATTTAAAAAAAAACTCTCAGTGGACTCGGCCGGGATCGAGCTACAATCTCCCCATCAATGAAAGTCACGTATATTGTGAGACTAGCCCCTTAGGTCATAAGGCCACCGAAGCGGGTTACATTTCAATTGAATGGTACAAGGGGAAAAGGGCAAGTCCAGTTTTACCTCAAATTAAGTATAGTGTTGCCATCTGTTAGACATTCATGATCACTTGCTAATCCACTTCAGCGAGATATAATAGTCTTTGTCCTGAACAATGTGTGTCATGTGATTAGTTCCCATGTACCCTTCACTCCCCTCAGTACACCCGGCCAGTATAACACGAGAGCGACGACCGATGCAGATTTCCTCACCTGTTCTTCATCCACACAATGTCCGGAATAGGGTCTCCCTCCGCCTTGCAGTTGAAGAACACTGTCCCGCCGAACGTCACCTC
Organism: Timema shepardi; assembly: GCA_902151425.1. Classification (NCBI taxonomy): domain Eukaryota; kingdom Metazoa; phylum Arthropoda; class Insecta; order Phasmatodea; family Timematidae; genus Timema; species Timema shepardi. Next base: position 71,883 of record CABFVX010003036.1, read on the forward strand.
CACGTCATGAGGGTCCTCTGTAATCTTGGGTTTCTCTGCCAGACAGAAAGAGGTTCATTTTTTATTAACTTTTATTTTACGTATTTAACGTATTTAATGTGCACTTTCTGGACCTACTAATGATATAAGCGCACTAAAACATAGAACAGACCCAACACCCAGCCCTCTGACCGTTAGAGCAGAAACTCACATTTCACCAATGATACATTTTTTGGCCATTCCGTTAGTTGAATCCAAGACCCATAGCTCAGTAGGCTGACAAGTTATCGATTGAGCTAAGGTATTGAATGACAGTGTTTGTTTATTTATTAATGTATTTGATTTATTTGAGCACTTTCTGAACAGACTGATTACACCAGCACATGAGAATTTCCATGAGCGAGAGCGAAAGTGACTACCAATTTTGCCATGAAAGATACTATCCCATAACTTTCAGGGTGCATTTACATGCCACAATCGGCATGGCACCAATGGCTTTACTTTCCCTCCAAAGGAAGTTGTGCTACAGATGTTTAACGCTCAAGAAAAACCCGTTGACCCCAGCTGGGTTGACAGTATCAATCAATTATATGTAACCAACCCTCTTGAACCCAACACTACCTACTGTGATCTATAAAAGTGGGTAGGTTGTCATAATAAAACCTACCACGCCACACAATTTCACCCCCACCGATATTTAAAACCAAGTGTCTTGTAGCGGAGAAGGATTTATTCTCGTCTAGAAAATACAAGATTGTCACAATTTTTTAAAGTAAAAACACACTCTCCTTAGTACTCATATTATTACGAGTGGTCAACTTCGGTGGTCTTGGGCAAAAGTGCTCACCTCATGACTCTATGTTCGTGGGCTCGAACCCATCCGGGGTTGATGGATTTTCCTTCAACGAAAAAAATCCATAAAACATCTTTCATCAGAGGGGAAGTAAAGTAGTCACAGTCCAATGTCGATTGTGGCATGTAAAAGAGCCCTGAAAGGTACGTGAAAATAACTTTAACAGCAAAATTGGTTGGTCCTTTCGCTCTCGCTCATAGAAATTCAGTGTAGAAGACAGTAGAGAACTTCCACACTTTCTAAACTCCTCTAGTACATGGGGTTTCTACCAGATGGTGCTGGCAGCACTAACCAGCTGAAGGGCTTTACTTTTAAAACACACACAAAAAAAAATATTTCTAACTTGTGAAAATACCTACTGAGATAAACTACCTCATTGCAAATTATTCTAGGTTTTGAATGAGCGCCTTTACCTTGTATATATGCAAACTGTATGACTGACATGTCACACGGTACAGTGTAGCCTGAAAGTTGACAGGCGCAAGTCGAATAAACAAGGCTTGTACATTTTTCAAAAACACTCTGGTGCTGTAATATCGTAATTTCCAACCTGGGGGGTCACAAGGTTTACTTTACATTTTATAAAGTGATCATAATGGCTACAGGAAGGTACACAATTCGAGTATAAATGTAAGTGTTTAAATTAATAAAACGTGTCGAGTTACTGCTTAGGTTCGTGTTGGTACCTTAACTCTAACAGTCGCTTGCTAACCTAGTTTAATGTAGTAGTCCCGTGCTTAGGCCAGTGGCGCTGCTAACGTAACTTACAAAATACCCATTAGGGTTGTTGATTCTCTTTTGAGCCGCATTCGTGTAGCTACATAAGCAATTTATTATAATTAAATCAAGCACGCGGGATAAACATCACGCTCGTTCGATGTGTCGGTGATGAGGTGAGGATTAAAATTACAACGGGGGTGTACTGGGGGTGATTTTTCCTAAAAAAATTTCCCTTCTCCCTCCACGAAAATAAAGGTATATTTCCTCTAAATTGTACCTACATTACAAGTGTAGTTAAATGCGAACAGTCTGGAAGGCTAGTAAGGTTCAGTGAGAATAATATAAAAACCAAGATATGATCGCTTATAAAGTGGTCGCTATGCTCTCAAAGACCAAAATTGGGGTCAAACCCCGCAAAAGTTTGGAAATCTCTGTCGTAACGTCATTTTAGGTATTTTTGTTTTGTTTTTACAAATGAACTCCACCGGGCTCTACATGTTATACAGTTAGGATTGTTAATCTAACAATAAGTATCAACAAATACAGAATGCCTTGTCTCGATTTTTTTTTTAGCTGGTAAATAACACCCGGATTTTCTCTGGTTATTCCGTGCTTTTGTTCATCAGAAAAAACTTTCAATCCTTTTATTTTTGTTACAAAATAATTTGTACTATCTAAAAGCCAAACTTTTGTTTCAAAATAAACATCTATGGCGATCTATAATATTTTATAACAATTATAATGTCAAGAAAGGTCCAGAGCATTGACTGTTTTTTTTAAATGTGTGTTGATGAAGAAATTATAAAGGGTTTCCCAACAAACAAACAAACAAACAAAAAAAAAATTAAAAATTTTATATAAAAAACTAGTTTGTGGACTCTTAATTTCTACAGTCTTATTTTAATAGAAAGGTCAATATTATCAATACATATAAAATAACAATAGTAATATAGATAAATGTTGATATTGTGGACCAAAGATAGTATGTCAGTATTTTTTAAAAGGACCTTTCTATGAAAAGCACGCCGACCTCGGTAGTATTGGGGTTAAGCATTCGCCTCAGAACCTAATGCTCGTGGCTCCAAACCAGACCGGGGTCGACGGATTTATTTTGCGCGATAAAAATCCCTTGCACATCTTCCTTAGGAGGAGCAGTAAAGCCGTTGGTCCTAGTTGACTGTGGGAGGTAAAAGAACCCTGGAAGTTATGTGAAAATATCTTTCCCGGCAAAATTAGCAGGTCCTTTCACGCTCGCTTATAGAAGTTCAGGTGTTCTGATACAATAAGTTGGTTGAGAAAGTGCACGCTAAATACCCAAAATGAATTAAATTAATAGCGGAGTATGAAGTCTTTCATTATTATAATGATATCGCGGGTCTGGGCTACATCACCCGTGACCCGGTAGTGAAAGGATTAGCCATTATTAATGTACTATTGTTGGATTGTTGGGGGAACGCCCGAATGTACTAACCGTACATCGTTTCCATATCCCGATGAGGGCAATAGCGAGTGTGAAGGTGTGGAGCCAGTGGAAACTCGTACAACCTAGCTTAAACCTAACGTACCAAACCCTGGTGAACATTTAGCAAACTGCCCTCTAAGGAAAAACACCCAAGGTACCAGTCGGGAATCGAAACAGGGACCCCTAGTCTCGTAGCCAGGTGCGCTGACCACTGTACCACGGAGTCAGTTGTCAGTTTTAATTGAAAGCCCGTTATTTGAATACTGCAAACTTATGTTGCCGTAACGGCGGAAATTAAAATATTACAATTGTATTTACATTCTTGTTCCATTTATTTAATGGTGTGAAAGGAAAGTACTCAGTTATACACGAGGAGATATTGTTAGAAGCGTGTGCTAGATTTGAGTGAGTTGCAATGAGAGTTGGTGAAGGGCTGTATACTGACTGCAATGGAAGTCGTGCTCGGACATCGAGGCGAGGGACTTCCCCTGCATGGCTATAGGATACTGGCAGGTGGCGGCCGCTTGGGTTGTCTTCTGTTTAGCCTGGAGCATCTTCACCAGCCACACCATCTCACAGTCGCACACCAGAGCGTTACTGTCCAGACGTCTGTAACACACACCCTCATTACTATGGAGCTATTGACTCATCTCACAGTTCTCACACCCTCATTACTAGCTATCTTGGGGTCATGGACCTACTGACTGTCATATTCTGCTTGACCTGTAGCATCTTAATAAATATTTCCATCATTTTTTCCCCACATCATTTTGAACCTAGGAAAAGGCTGGTAAATTTATTTAAAATTCATCTTTCTAATAAAAGGAATTTATTTAATGCACTTGTAGCTATTATATCACACTAATAAAACAAGAATTTATTGTTTCCTAGTCCCAAACGTAACTGTGTACATCAAATAATAACTTAAGATATTTCTTGGTGTAGGTATATATTTAAATAAGAAAACACAATTCAAAAGCTTGATTCACACTCGTTCACCGAAAATATAGAGTAGAAACGTAATCAGGTGGCGATCTCTAAGCCAATCACAAGTTTTCAGAATCATCGGTGTTGTCTGCTCGGCGTGACTTGAAATAACTTCAGCTTTCCTTTTACGGTGTGACATCAGCTTGGGAGACTCAATCAGAGTTTAAAACCAACCTACTCAATCAGTGAGTATGTACCTACAAATCGAGATACTAGCAGACAGCTGCCTCTAATGTTGTGAAATTGTTTGAAATGACTCGTTAAATGAGAAGCGCGTGTTTCTTTCTTGTTCTGTGTTAATTTGTTTCACTACACAACACAAAAATTAGAACACACCAGTGTAATAATAATCTTAAAAAACATGACTATTCACTTACTTATTCTGTAACATAAGGGATTCAATAGTTAATTGCCTCACTGGCAAAAGTACCACCTATCCCTATCTTGAGCTAGTTCTATCCAGTCCACCTCATTACACCCCATACCTATCTCAAGCTAGTTATATCCAGTCCACCTCATTACACCATATCCCTATCTTGAGCTAGTTCTATCCAGTCCACCTCATTACACCCCATACCTATCTCAAGCTAGTTATATCCAGTCCACCTCATTACACCATATCCCTATCTTAAGCTAGTTCTATCCAGTCCACCTCATTACACCACATTCCTATCTCGAGCTAGTTCTATCCAGTCCACCTCATTACATCCCATACCTATCTCGAGCTAGTTCTATCCAGTCCACCTCATTACACCCATACCTATCTTGAGCGAGTTCTATCCAGTCCACCTTATTACACCCTATCCCTATCTTGAGCTAGTTCTATCCAGTCCACCTCATTACACCCTATACCTATCTTGAGCGAGTTCTATCCAGTCCACCTCATTACACCCTATCCCTATCTTGAGCTGGTTACATCCACTAGTAAATACAATCTGTCAGTCACCAGTTGGAGCTATTTCCTGGGGCAACACACGTTTCTTCTATTGAGTGAATCAGAAGCTGCTCTCAATTTTAAGATAACGTGGGAATCGACTTTTAGTCTGCTATGTTTAAGTATTTTGGTCAAAAGGGGTAAAAGTACTTACAATCGTTTCAACGACTCCATGTTCTTGAAAGCCCCAGATGGTATCCGTTGGAGTTTGTTGTTGTGCAGGAATCTGGATACAAGAAATGCAACAATTAGCAACTTCGTCCGACATCTGTCAGTGTGTCCGTCTCACACCCGATTAACCGGTATATGAGATATTATTATTATTAGCACCGCGTCTTACTACCCGTTCGGGTTATACGCACTTACGCTAATGTGTAGTGGTAGGGTGATTGTGAGATGAAATGGAGGACCTACAGTTTAACGTTGAGTCCGAACCACGGTGGAGGCCTGGCATTCCAAACATTCACATGATGTCTTGTCAGAGGTGAAGGAAGGGTTTGGTAATCAGATAAATCTATGCCGGGACCGAGGATTGAACCCCGGCTGCCCGCATAGAAGTCTGACACCTTACCCCTAGACCGCCAGGTCACCGATATGAGATACAAGAATACGCTCTAACCAGAAGTCGCAATAAGACGCGATTTTTTGTATTATTTACTTAAACAAGGGAACCTGCTTATGTGACTACGGGGTTTAAGGCGTCATTCTTGCAGTAGACTAGACTGCCAATAATGAGGCGATAGGGTTCGAATCCCGGTCGGGTGTGCTGAGGTGTGGTTTTTACTAAATTGTTTTCCATTCTCCTTCCACGCAAATTGTGAGTACAGTTCTTTTAAACCTTCCTCATCCCTAAATCATTAGCATAATCAGTACATATGCGGATTACCTGAACAAGTATAAGACGCGGTGATAAAATAATGTGAAATTGGGATAAATTTAATAATTATTTCATTATTTTTAAAACATTTTGCTGTATGTTTTTAAACTAATTGTTTCATTGTTTCATTCCCCCCTTTTCTAATTATTAATTCATAGTGTGTCTGTCTACTGAGCTAGGGGTCGCATGTTTGATTCCCAACATAGCCGAAAAATTTATCATTGATGAAAATATGGGTTTACCCTTTCACATTGATAAATTACCAGCCGAGGAATGGATGTTGTGCTTGTCATAGTCTTAAGTTAGATTATAAGACATATGAAGCTACTACAGGCCTAGCTAGCCGGTAGTGGAAAATATTTGGCTTGAATAAAAAACTGACCCAGGCCATAGGCTGGAAACAGTGATGGATGTAAAAAGAACTTCACCCACCTCGGTGGCCTAGTTGGATAACGCGTTAGTTTCGTGTTGAGCTAGACTGCCGAGGAAGGGAAGATTGAGGTTTGAATCTCGCTTGGGGGAGCTGGTCCCTCCCCCAAAAGGCGGTTTTCCCTCTCCCTCTACGCAAATACGGGTTCAATTTATCTATATTAAACCTTGCTGATTCCTAACTCATTAAGGTAAATAGTACTTAAGCTTATAACCCGAACGGGTAGTAAGACGCGGTGATAAATAAATAAAACTTCCACCTACCACACCTCAATACACCTAGTTCGAGATGTATTATATACCTAAACTACGAGTTATCCGTGAGGTGAGACAGGCTCTTAACCGACGTTGATGAAAACATATACCTATTATAATCACGCCTATACCTCACCATAATTATTATAAATGTCCATAAATGGTGTATCTTAACGTTATTAATCACCTATAAATCTAGGACTCAAATATAAATAAAATACCGTCACATTAAATTGTTGTTTACAAGGTGTAAAATAAGAAACGCGTTCTTAGCCGGAACGGCCATTATATAAAACAATTAAATTTCTATCTTTTTTCTTTTCAGTCTTCCATCATCTGTTCCCATTATTTGGGAGATTTTGATTTTTTTTTAAATAAATTACATTATTTTAGTCTTTTACACCAATTACATATATATCTTGGTAACTAGGTAATTATTTGTATTTTCTATTAGATTTTCTAGAAACTCATTCTATTGAGTATTTGAATATTCTTTTCTTATAAAAAAAGTTTAAAAAAACGTGTTGTTATAATTTTCACTCGTGCTCTGAGATTCGAACCAATTTGTTTTGGAGGTTATCGATCTTTTTGTCTCATAGCTGAGTTTCCTGAAGATAGCACATCAATAGTTCAAAGCATATTTTAGTAAAACAAGGAACCCCAAAACTTTAACTACATTTATATCACACCATTATGGACTTTCTCAAGACTAAACCAAGTGTACAGGTACGGTCATAAAAACTGGCTGGTAGGTTCATTCAAAGTAAATGTATTTCCAGCTAGTTTATATGCGTCCCTGGTGCTCACACCAGAAGGTAACCGTCTTACCTTTACGGATTACACTATGGTGTCACTTATAAGATAGGGCCATGGTGCAATCCATCAAGGTAAGTCTGTTAACTTTCAGGATAAGCGAAGTATGTCAATTATCTATTGAATAAACACGTTACGTTTTTCTTCATATTTACGCTTCCATTCATTCTATAAGATAATAATTTACTATATGTGAGTATGCATACCAATCCAAAAGACATGCACTACTAGAATTAAACTAATTATAAAGCATTAAAATTAGTATGGCAGTCAAATTAGATATTGAAACCACAGTGTGAGTTAGAGATTGTCCAAACACCGCATCGTTAAATTTTTGGTGTGAATAGTTAAATTTGCTTCATAAGACATTTTTATAAATATTATCTACAAATGCTTTGTTACAAGAGAAAAGCCTTCATTTGGCAAACTCAATATATTAGTTTAGAAAATAATTAATTGTTATACATCAAGAAGTTTTACTTTAAATTAAGTTGGGGGTGGACGATAACTTGAGTTAAGGTACGTATTTTTAAAGTTTTATAAAAAAAACTATTTTTGGCCGAAATAAAATAGAGTTTAATTATCTTCGCAAGGTGATAGCAACAGTTGTTGAATATCTTGTAATGAGCATAGCGGCATTAGATGAGAAACTTTTTAAATGAAGAGGAAAAGTTGTCATTAAATTCCAGGACACCCCTGACAGATATTCAACAACTGTTGATATCACCATGTGAATAAAATTAAACTCTATGTTTCTACTGAGGAAATATTGTATTTATTTTAACCAAAAATATGTTTTGTTATGAAAACTAATAAAAATGTGGACCTTAACACAAGTCACCTTCCATCAGCACCTTGAAGATAAAAATTTAGGCCTTACCTAATTAATAATATGATAAAATTTAATAGTAATATATTGAACATATTTTTCTACAGGATCTCTACCAGTGAAGAAAGTCATGCTTTCAGGTCATGAATTTTTGTGATTCAATCTTATGTTTCAGGAAAGAAGAGTATTTTTTGTTTTATTGTTTGATAAATATTATCTTAAAGTTTACAAATCCTCCCCAAATATGACATAGCCCAGAAATGAGAAAACCCTAGAAATCAAAATGTATGAAATTTAAGTCTGAGAGGATAGCTTATAATAGCTCTTTTTTATGTGAGTATTTATGTATAGGTAATGAAAAAGTAATGAAATATGGTTCATATAATTTTGTAGACACCCTGGCATAGTCATTATAACTAGGGTGACCATACGTACTGTTTTTTACGGGATATTGCTGTTTTATAGGGGTGAGGTCATGTTGCGCATAAAAGTGATCGTACACACACATATGTAGTGGTTTTTAAACAAGTATTTATAAAAGTACCTTTTTTTTCAAGTTACAGAAAATAATGTTTCGAATTGAACAGCGCTATCACAAGAAAATTCCCCTTTGAGTTTTATTTTTTCGAGAAGTTGTATTTACAAGTTTTATTTACCAAATGGGTGACCTGGTGGTCTAAGGGTAAGGTGTCGGACTTCTGTGCTGGGGTCCGCGGTTCAATCCTCGGTCCCGGCACAGATTTATCTGATTGCCAAACCCTTCCTTCACCTCTAACAAGACATGTATTAATCACATCTTGTGAATGTGTGGAATATCAGCTCTCCACCGTGGTTCGGATCCCACGTTAAACTGTAGGTCCTCAATTTCATTTCCTAATCACCCTACAATTACACATTAGCGTAAGTGCGTATAACCCGAACGGGCAGTAAGACGCAGTGATAATAATAATTTACCGAACGAAGGTTTTTGGTAGGAAAAAAAGACCTTCCAAAACGAACTTAAAACAAGAATCGGTGATGTGTACGTTTTAGTTTTTTGCTACATACGTTTCTTGACATTACCTATTATATGTTCCCAAATTTGTTTTGCTATTAATGCTATGTACTCTTAGAACTTTTGTAGTGAAATAGTGTGAAGTGATTAACAACCAAAATCCTAATTTATTTATAATACCGGTAATCATAAAAGTAAAAAAAGTTAAAATATATTTATGTATCTGTATGAACAGAGATTTTTAAAATATTAATACAGTAAAACTTATTTGTTCCTTGAAATCCACGATGAAACTCATGTTTGAATTAATGTGACTCAGTGTTACCTTGTATTAGCAATGGAAAGGGAGATTTAATGTTTAAATATTATTATTAGTTATTAGCACCGCGTCTTACTACCCGTTCGGGCTAAACGCACTTACGCTAAAGTGTAATGGTAGGGTGATTGTGAGATGAAATGGAGGACCTACAGTTTAACGTGGAATCCGAACCACAGTGGAGGCCTGGCATTCCACACATTCACAAGATGTGATTAATACACGTCTTGTCAGAGGTGAAGGAAGGGTTTGGTAATCAGATAAATCTGTGCCGGGACCGAGGATTGAACCCCGGACTTCCAGCACAGAAGTCTGACACCTTACCCCTGGACCACCAGGTCACCTTAACGTTTAGAATAGTTCTGTATTTCAACTATATTTTGTTTCTCTCCCTCTATTATTTTCTATCCGTCTATTAGTTTGTAACAAACACAATTTGCATGGTATGAAATCACGAAATAAGCCATATTTGAATGTTAGATACCGTAACTTATTCGAACCTAAGACTCCAAAACACAGATTTTTAGTTCAAATAACAGCTCTGATTGATAAAATGGAAGTCTTGTGTAAATCAAGGTTTTTATTATTTAAGTAATGCGTGTTTTGTTACTTCAAGAGAAATACTAAATTAATTCTATAAATAGAACTATGAAGAATATTTGTGAAACACTAAATATCCTAATTTGTGGAAACAATACTCGGACTTGGCTTTCTAATGGCACAAACACTTTCTAAAAATTGTCTACGTTTTAATCCTTCACAGAGGAGATTTTAAACTTAGACTAAATGTTATTTATGAATGATGAGTTAAAATAGAGTTTGATTTAAGTAATTTTTTACCCGGTTTTTGGGGTCATAGCTAAATACAAAAATTGAGAAAAAAAACTTAGCTTGTTAATTAATCTTAATAAAAGTTTAAAAATAAGTGTCTACATTTTTAACGTGTTTTTTTAGCAACATCAAACGGTCAACGCTCCAAACTATATAATTTTTGACAACGTGTATAACTATTATTTTGGTTTGTATTTAGTTTTATATTTAACTCGATAAACCACAAACAAGACAAACAAACTAAACAAACGATTAAAAAGCCAACCAACATAAAGGCCTCTAGAATATGTACTAAAGAAGTTACCCATTTCACTTCACGGACATACCACGTGCAAACCGAAAGAGAAAAATAAATGTTAAGATTTTTTTTTGTGTGATTAATAAAAAGAATTGTTTCTTGTCCTTACTTACAGCCGATCAAGGTTCCTTAAATCGTTAAATACCCCTGGGCCTAATTTGTCAATCTTGTTGAAATGGAGGTATCTGTAATAACATCGTGTGGTTAACAATACATCTGTTGGTACCTCTCCTTCACACAGGGGGCAGTGCGTGCGAGCTAAGTTGAGAGTGGATGGGAACAGAACTAGCGACCTCTCATGCAGACAATATCAAGCTCTTATCTCTGAATTGGATCAATTGTATACAAGAAATGATAGAGACAGCTGTGGTGCGTGTCTCAAAACGACGGCATGACACATGTCTCAAAGGAAGAACCGGTGATTGTGTCTCAAAAGGGAGTATATGACACATACCTTAGAGGAAGAACCTATGATCGTGTCTCTAAAGGGGAGTTTATGACGCATGTCTCAAAGGAGCGCATATGATTGTGTCTCTAAGGGGGAGCTTATGACACATGTCTCAAAGGAGAGCATATGACTGCCTCTTAAGGGAGAATTTATGACACATGTCCCAAAGGAGAGCATATGATTGTTTCTCAAGGGAGAATTTATGACACATGTCTTAAAGGAGAGCATATAATTGTGTCTCTAAGAGGGAGTTTATAACACTTGTCTCAAAGGAAGAACCAGTGATTGTGTCTCTAGAGCGAGTATATGACACATGCCTTAAAAGAAGAACCTATAACTATGTCTCTAAATGGGAGTTTATGACACATGTCTCAAAGGAGCGCATATGATTGTGTCTCAAGGGGAATTTATGACACATGTCTCAAAGGAGAGCATATGATTGTTTCTTAAGGGGGAGTTTATGACACATGTCCCAAATGAGAGCACATGATTGTGTATCTAAGGTGGAGTTTATGACACATGTCTCAAAGGAGCGCATATGATTGTCTCTCAAGGGGGAGTTTATGACACATGTCTCAAAGGAAGAACCAGTGATTGTGTCTCTAGAGCGAGTATATGACACATGCCTTAAAAGAAGAACCTATAACAATGTCTCTAAATGGGAGTTTATGACACATGTTTCAAAGGAAGATCCAATGAATGTGTCGCTAAGGAGCACATATAATTGTGTCTCTAAAGGGGAGTTTATGGCACATGTCTCAAAGGAGAGCATATGATTGTCTCTCAAGGGGGAGTTTATGACACATGTCTCAGATGAGAGCATATGATTGTGTCTCTAAGGGGGAATTTATGACACATGTCTCAAAGGAGCACATATGATTGTGTATCAAGGAGGAGTTTATGACACATGTCTCAGATGAGAGCATATGATTGTGTCTCTAAGGGGGAGTTTATGACACATGTCTCAAAGGAGCACATATGATTGTGTCTCAAGGAGGAGTTTATGACACATGTTTCAAAGGAAGACCCAATGAATGTGTCTCTAAGGAAAGCCTTATGATCCGGGCAGGCTACAAATCCTTACTTGAGCTAACACGACCCTGAAAACCAATTCGCCAAGCAAGCGTTTGAAACAAATACTCCTCAAGTATTCATCCTTCCGTACTCGTTGCGTAGATCACGTGATCTGTTCCCCTCCACTCTCAGCTTATACCACATCGAGTCGAAAAAGCGAGGGCTACACCAGGGGGAGGAGGGGGTGGGGGTGGGGAATGGGTGCAACAAAATGTCTTACTTACAATCTCTCTAAGGAGGGTAAATTAGTAAAAGTTTCAGAGTCAAAATCCACAAGCTCGTTAAAGTGCAGGTATCTGAAAAACAAAACAAAAATAAAATTATTTGTGTCTATGTTGAGATGTTCTGACGTCACAATAGACTGCCAAGCTCCCAAGGACGTAGTCTACAAACTGCTGGAAAAGTTCATAAAACACAATTAAAATTAATTCCATCGTCCCGCTATGTCTAAAATAAAGTTTTACCGTCCTTGCTCGAACGATTGACCTCACTGCGAGATGTGGGACCATTCTCGTTTGTGTATTGAATGTGCTACAAAAATAAACTTTAATCAATATACTTTCATCTTCTTTATTTCACAGGTTTTCTCACTCAAAGTGAACTGCGTGTAGCGTGATTATGAGGCCAAAGGCATCAGTCTCACAATAGATTGTATTTCTTGTGACGGAGATATCGAGGCTTGAATCTAAGTCGAGTGAATTTGGTCAATTACCGAGCAAAGTTTGTTATCCGGAACTATTCAACAACTGTCAATTAACGAGACAAGTTTCCTCTGAGCTCCATGTGTGTGTGTGTGTGTGTGTGTGTGTGTGTGTGTGTGGAGTTTCGCCGCTTTGCCTCTGAACACCATGTGCGTGGAGTTACGCCACTTTGCCTATGAGCTCCATGTGTGTGTGTGGAGTTTCACCACTTTGCCTCTGAGCTCCATGTGTGTGTGGAGTTACGCCACTTCGCCTCTGAGCTCCATGTGTGTGGAGTTACGCCACTTTGCCTCTGAACTCCATGTGCGTGGAGTTACGCCACTTTACCTATGAGCTCCATGTGTGTGTGTGTGTGTGTGTGGAGTTTCGCCACTTTACCTCTGAACTCCATGTGCGTGGAGTTACGCCACTTTGCCTCTGAGCTCCATGTGTGTGTGTGGAGTTACGCCACTTTGTCTCTGAGCTCCATGTGTGTGGAGTTACGCCACTTTGCCTCTGAGCTCCATGTGTGTGGAATTATGCCACTTTGCCTCTGAGCTCCATGTGTGTGGAATTATGCCACTTTGCCTCTGAGCTCCATGTGTGTGTGGAGTTACACTCCTTTGCCTCTGAGCTCCATGTATGTGGAGTTACACCCCTTTGCCTCTGAGCTTCTCACGTCTAGTCCGACTTTCGTCATCCATAATTATAGTGATGTGAAAGTGTGGGGGGAGGGAAGTCTGTACCTCAATGTTCCCAATATTGTGTCAACTCCTCCTAATTGATGGCGTCAATTTGGGCATAGTTTCATTGCCCGGGTTCGCGTGAGTGATGTCATTAACGGGAACAGCTCGAGGATATGAAGGGTGGGGGGAGCAACTGGTTTAATTGTGTAATTATTCAAAGGCTTGTGACAAAGAGCTTTTGCTCCGCCCCCTCTCTTTAACTTACTGGCCCGCGGGCGGGAAAAGAGAAGGGAGGGGATGTTCATCGTTTCATTACAGTTGATACCAGCTAAGGTGAAAGTGGAAATGTAAAACGGAGCAAACCTTAGGTAGGATAGAAGGGGACGGCAGAAAAAGCCAGTGTTTTTGCAGTATTTATGGCAACACATTTTTTTGGCCAAAATTAATCAAATATTTCTCTAGTAGAAATATAATGCATTAGTTTTCCTCTTTAATATTTGTCAAGGTTATACAAGAATTTGATGATAACTTTACCTCTTCATTTAAAAAGTTTCTCATCTAATCCGAATATGCTTATGGGTCATGACAGATTCTAGAATTGTTGAGGTTATATAGGTTAAATAGGTGGAAAACTCTCAGGAGGAAAATAAAAAGAGATAAAGATCTTTACAGTATCACATCTCTAGTTGTGAGTCAAGAGCACCTTGGTTCAATCTTAGAGTGTGTCTAAACAATTTAGTACTCGCTTACTATTGCTGTCAAACGGCTATTTAGTTTGTAATATTTTTTTTTATGTTCACATTGCGTGTCGAAATAAAATCAAGTTGATATTTCCAGAGATTTTAGAATAACTTTTGTTGCTATATTTTCGTGTATTAATAAAGTAGCTTTATTTCTGAAATCACAGTTTAATTTATGTATTCTCACTTCAACATGAATCGAAACCAGGATATTTTTCTTGCTGGACCAAAACTGGCGCTGTATCTCTAGAATGGCGAGCAAACTTGAAACATTTATAAAAATGGCACACAATTATAACCGTGTTCAAATATCATTTAAATTAAATCTAACTACATTAAAAAAAAAAGATTAATAGATAGTCATTGAACAGTCCAATTTTTACATGAAGAACCTTTTTGAAAATACTTTTCTTTTGCCGTCAGCAATGATAACATTTTACTATATTATAGTGATATTTTATAGTTAATGATAATATATTTCTAAAATTACAGCTGTATGTCACACTACTTGACGTATGAATACGTGAAAGTAGATCTATAAACATTTCTAGCTGTCAGATAAGGTTCTTCGTACAAACAGTGGACTGCATAATGATTATACACTTTATATCTGGGTACATTCATTACACTTACATAATATACTGTCCTACCCTCTTAATTATTGATGTATAAAACGAGAAGCCATGAATCTGCTCCTGTGTGTTTATTATTACAGTTTGATTAACTTTTCCAAGATGGCGCTAGATCGAGTCATGAGCTTTGGCTCAAGGCAGGCGATGAAGCGAGTCATGAGCAATGGAGCAAGGCGGGAACTCTCCGCTTATCAAGCGCTGCTTCAGCGGAAGTGAAGCTAACCAAGCAACAAGAAACACACGTGTGGAAAACCTGCCGAGTTTCATGTCTGCCATGCCTTGGATATAGAGGGCGTCAACTCCATTGTTGGACAGACAACACGTTCTTAGTGAATTTATTAAATACATAAAATAAAGAGCACATATTATTGTTATTATATTACTACCAATTATTAATAGTTTAATCTCAAACTGAAACTGTTAATAGCAATAACTATCAACACTCGAACGAAACGAAAAAAATATAAACTTTTATTTGTTATGGAAGGAAATAACGCGTTTTTCCACCACTGGCACGGTAAATGTGCGGTGCACAAGGGCGTGGGTCCGAACATCAACATCCGGTCCAATCATCGCTGCCAACTTGCCAAATATTCATTGTCCTATTGTTTTACAGAAGGCACAACACACAGCTTTTAGGGTCAATATAAAATGCAAAACTGTTTTCATGTACAATCGAATAGATGCAGTTGCAAAATGTGCATCATCAAAGTCTTTTCGCGTTTGAACTTTGAAGCGTTCCATTATTTTTTGTTGTCAACGTCACAAGGACACGATGAATGTGATTGATCTTGTTTTTTCAAACAATGGAAGCGTTTTAAAACCTTGAGAAAAGAACAAACTACATATTTAGAGCAACTTACTAAATATTGAGCGTGTGACGTAATCACAACGTGTGTGTGTGTTCTCATATGGCGTAATCCTTGTATATTTTAGCTCTAATTTTTATATATTTTGTGTGTGTTTTATATATTATATTATTTTGTTAAACTTAATTTTAATTGTATTGGTTAAGTGTAAGAAAAGGTGGCAGCCTTAACTTCGCCATTAAAGTCGATTACTATTATTATTATTATTACAAATTGTAACTGCTTTTAACCACTCTTTAGTTATATGCTATTATTGATATTTTTTATTCTTATCATTATTAATTACTTTTATTTTTTTTCTGTAACTATTCATCATTATATAACATTATTTAGGCATTTTTGTTTATCTTATTTTCTCGTGTAAATATATGTATTTGTAAGGTACTTGTGTACTTTCAGTGCTGGCCTGTTATAGGTCTTACGACTGTTGGCCAGCACTGTAATAAAGGAAATTGAAATAATAATAATAATAATTATTATTATTATTATTATTATTATTATTAAAAGTAGCTTCAAAATAATTCAAATATACTATATTTTAATTCCAAATAAAATTATCTCGTACACTATTTTTAACAATGATAAATTTATGATTGCAGTTGTATCGTTATTGAATGTCTGATTCGTGATGCAAAAAACATAATTAAAATATTGAATTTTCAACTCGATGAGCTCATTAAATGCAAAATAGTATAAAATGTTATAATTATTTTAGCATTTTCGGCGGAGTATTAACCATAAAAATAAGAAATTAGTAGATTTCACAAGTAAAGTCACTAAATATATCGAATAGAATTATCATTTACAATATAATTTCAAAACATATCGTGCTTATTTTTAATTGAAATATCAATACAAAATAAATAAATATACATATATATATATATATATATATATATATATANNNNTATAAAACAAACAAGTATTTTATTCATGCACATTCCTCAAAAAGATGTACAGATAAATGAAAAATAAAAATACAGCCCTAAAATTATTTATTTTTTATTAATATTCATGATTGTACTACAATAATATTTAAGAGCAAAAAATTCAAGTGGTAGGCCCTACACATTTTGAATTGCCAAATTAAACGGGTTTTTTTTCAAACTATTAAATTCTTATTTTGCTCAATGGGTTATTTACTAGGAGCGGGGCTAGCATGGAGGAAGGTTTTGTTAGTATGTCTACTCCATTATATTTATTTGAATCTAAGGTAAATGAATGCACTATTCCAAAATGTTTTGTTAGTTGGTTATTATCATTATTATTAAATCTTTGTTTTGCAGTTTCTCGACAATAATAATAATTGTGAGTTTGGTATAACACCATGTGTCGAGTCCCCTGTACTTCCGTCTCTTTCCGCACCACTTGACGACTAAATTTCGGCCCCTTCGGGATTCGCTACAAAGCCTTTCATATGAGGGGTGTGGCCATCGGTAAGAAAGGCAATTCCTATATTAAAAGTGAATACTTTTTAAGACACTTAAAACAAATTCAAGCTAAGCTTAAAAATATAAAAATTTACAAATTCAGAGGCGTAATGAGTAACATTCCCAGGGGAGTTCATATATTGTTATCATTCCTACAAATTCTGCATACCCTCACATATTTAAGGGTGCCAGCTCAGTGATTACGCGAGTGCCACCTGGATTGAATAATAAACGAGTTTACATGTCCTTAGCCATATTCCGTGAATGTTCCCGAAAATGGCAAGAAGTAAATAGTACCTATACTGTACGGAAACACCATCATGCTGCTGTAGAGATTTAGGTGAGGTGTGAATTTGGAAAACTAAGCCTAGTCTCTGATCAGGCAGTGAAGCAATTTAATCCTTCAACGAGTCTCCACCTCACCCCTTCCTTGCTAATTTATTGGTTTGATAGAGGGCAGATGCCCGTGAACAGTCTACCTCCCTTGGTAAGTTGTCCTCACTACGCCACTGCTAAGAAACACAACAGAAAGGGCTCAATATGAAGCAAGCACAGGAGATGCAATCAGAGGAATAAAGCCAGCAGCGGTACTTACAGTTGCTCAAGCTTGGGCAGATCTTGAAACACTTTATTGTCAACTTCCCTGATGCGGTTCTTGTAGAGGTACCTAGGGCATGAGGCGTAAGGCGTTAGCAGTCATGCGCCTGCGCACACGATGTATATCGAGTGAATACGTCGACTTAAACCAAGGGCTCATAAAACTATGCGTTGTGCAATTTTTAAAACTAAACCCAAATATGAAATGTTTCTTTTTATCTCAAAACCTCAAGTTTTTGATAAATGTCGATGTTTCATGACCTCCTGAAACCGAAAATGTTTTAGCGATACGGTCTGTCTGTCTGTCTCTCGGCCTAAAATCAAAACACTTTACCACTGGGGCTAAAACTGGGTATTTTGGGTTTTCATAAGCCCCCCGCCCCCACCACCTTTCCAAGGTATTTATGTAATGATATATCAAACCTTAAAATTAGAGATAGTGTAATTCTCATTTTCCCTTGAAAATGACTTTGAGGATTCCTTACATCAGCAAAAATATACAATTTTGATCATATTTCTGCAACTATTTGAGATACAAAATACTTATTGTTGTAAAGTTGTAGTATAGGGTTGGACCGAAACAACTATACGATTAGTAACTTTAAAACTAACATTTTAATTGAAAAGTAAATATTCACTAGCTAAATAAAAGAAAATAATAATGTCACTAAGGTGAGCTCTACCGGACGTCGGACAAACCTCAGCACGTTGTCCATCACTTTCCTCATCATAGATCGTCTGATTGTTTCCGATACACCCTGTACTATTCAAAACCTCTGGGCAACATTATGAAAACCCTAGATACCAAGTTTTAGCCCGTTAGGTAAATCTGTTTAGGGTCTAGGCTCAGTGACAGACAGACGGCATTGAGAAAAGTACTTTTAGGGTTCAGGAAGTCATGAAACGTCAACATCCATCAAAATGTCGAGTTCGATTTTTTTTATAACATCACAATACTTTCAATACCCAAAGTATTCGAGAAAGTAAAACAAAACATTAAGTTTATTTTTTAGCCTATTGTTAGCTTAAATTCTAGCACACAAATTTCCATTACATTTTAATATAATTACAAAACGTTTGTTATGTCAAAGTTTAATTTTAACTTGTATTTCTTAATTAAATCCCCACATTTCTCGAATAATGATGACATTAGAAAACAAGACAAATTAGAAAAACAAAAACTATCGTTGGCTGCAGATGGCCCGTGAACCACACTTTGTAAACCTCCTTACTTAAACTGCCCTAGGATATATATATATATATATATATATATATACATGTTTTAATATACAAACCACTAACTGGAAACTATAAAGATTTCCATAAAGTTTAGAGGCATTAAGAAATGTTAACTGGGATGACTTTTGTTAATATATAAGCCTATTCGGTCGGTAAAAAATACAACCGAATGCAATTTGGGAGAGAGTTAAGATATTGTGTTGATAGTTATTCTTGATTTTATGTCAATTTTTAGTCTTTAATGTCTCCTTTTTTATTTAGGAATGGTTGTAAAAAATATTTAAATTAAAGCCATTAAAAAGTCGTTAAGATGTTTCTTAAGTTTTCTGGTTTCATGGCCGCACCGTGAAAATAATATAAATACAGCAAAGAAACAGCCTTAGTGCAAGAATTATTCATCTCCAGTATGGAAAAAAGTATATTTAAAGATGTGTAAAGTTTTATTTAGGTCAAATCATGTGATATACAGCTGTCAATTTTCATAGACATCTCAAATCGGACCAGGTTCGGTGGCCGCGAGGTCTAACGCGATACTGTCATGTTGGACTAGACTGTCGATGACGGGGACTTTTGGATTCGATCCCGGTTGGATGCACTGAGGTTTCCCCCCTACCCCCGTAAATGTTAGCCCACTCTTTCTCCGAGCAAATGCGAGTTCACTTCATCTAAATTCAACCTTCCCAATTCCTAACCCATTAGTGTAATTAGTACATAAGAGGATAGTCAGAGCGAATAGTAAGATGCGGTACTAAAAAAAACCTCAAATGAAATATTTTATAATGAAATGATATCACATCCAAATCAAATGCTGGGCTAAATTATGTCATGTTTTAATCAAGTATGAGAACAGAATAAGACCCTTTTAAAAAAGTTAAATCATTCAAAGACTTGACTTTTAGATTCGACATTTCGAAACTTTGCACGGGTCTGATACTATCAAAACTTATAAAATGTTACTACTAATACGGTAAAATGTTGTCAATGTTGGCTTTCCTATGGCAGGTAGAGTCTACTACCTTAGTAGCGTGTCTGTCTACTGAACTGAGGGTCCCAAGTTCGATTCCCGGAATGGCAAAAAAAAAAGTATTGTTGGTGAAATGTAGATTTGATTCTTTCACAGGAATGTATTAACGGCCATGAAACTGGGTGATGACTTTTATTTTAAAGCTACGTTAGTTTATGTGTCGTTTGTTGATAATATCAGTCTGTTCAGAAAATGCACGTTAGCCTAAATAAATACTTCCAAATATAATAAACAAATTAAATAGAAACCATTTATAAAGTTGCGATGGAGATGTTATCTGTTGCACTAAACGTATTTCCGGCTGTCTTGTTTCAGTCCAGTGAATTCTACAAGATTATTTTGGCTGGTCAGCAAAGCATTATCATGCAGCAAAAAGAAAAAGTCAAAGGGCCCAGCGCACCGTCTTCCCCCTTCTCTTCCTCATGGTAAAAATAGGATGTTACAAATAAAGAATTCGCCATAAAAGTCAGGCTCCAGCCTCACGAATCTACTTTTAAAAAAAGCTTAACATGACACGAGACATGTAATTATCTTATCAAGACACAAGGACCTATCTACACAAATCCTTATTGGCTGACAGATTTGGGAAGGTCATGCTTTTCTTTTGGTCTCCTAGTTTCTATGAACCAAAGTTTATTATTTATAGTCTAGCCATAGGCTTTTTTTTACACTTGCAAGGCTGCCATTCTTTTAATAATAAAAAAAATCCCTTTTGTCTTCCTCCTCCCAATTCCCCAGGTTCTATATAGTAAATTCCCAGACACTTTAGAAACCACCACTTCAACTATAAATAGCACCGCTTAGTAACTTTTTGTTACAAAAATCAAATTCGGATAATATAAATTACTTTCTTAGTTTATACGTATAAATATGTATAGTTTCTATCAAGATATTTTTTTAATTGACCCCCTTGGCAGAGATATCAATAAGGTATAGAAACGAACCCATTTTAAATTTAAATTATAAAACAAAACTATTTCGTACCAAATGAATAACACGAATAATATGATAGCGGAATAATTGTAAGTCACATAAAGCTACCTTATCATTTATGCATTGCTTAAAAGGTGAATTTTCAGTTTTCTGATTAAAACAATTCGCTGTTTATTGTATAGTTCTAAGTGTGTCCCATCTTAGAAATTGACGTGGTGGCCCCCTATCCCCCTTACTAACAATTCCTGTGCCCCTGGAAAAGGATTTGAATTTGATGCAATTAAATGGGACAAAGTTAAACATTCCCAAATGGTGTATCTTTAAATCTACCCTGTAAGGTACGAACTATCCTTGCGTTGTTCCACTATGGCATCGCCTATAAGAGAGTGTCTTAGGGCCAGTTTCATAGTCAAATTTAGTACGCCTCAAGTGCGGCGCTACACTAAGTACATGACGACACCTACCTAAACCAGAATGGAATGGGCCGTTCTCGCATAGGAAACTGGCCCATTCCATTCTGGTTTAGGTAGGTGTCGTCATGTACTTAGTATAGTGCCGCACTTGAGGCGTACTAAATTTGACTATGAAACTGGCCCATAGTGTAATCTGTCAAGGTAAGACTGCTACCTTTCAGGATAGATTGAGTGTAAGTCTACATATATTATAATAAAGAAAGATCAGGTCGCTTTGTATTTGGTAGTTCATAAGGTCTCGCGGGATCATGGTCGTGTGTGGCCCGTGGGACGCAAATTTGACACGCCTGCTTTAGATAAATAAAAATGCAATTTTCCATAAAATGGTATATTTATGAGGTCTTGCCATTGGTGTTCAGAACATAACAATTTGACCTTGATGAGGAAATGTATGCAGTCAATATGCAAATAAATGATTGAATGGTCTAAACTCTAAGACGTCACCAGATTTGGGTGTACTGATATTTTTTTATTACATTTTTTCACTTTAGTTCTTTCTCTACGCAAATGTTGGAACATTTCCTTTAAATTCAACCTACTTAACCCTAACATACTAGCGTGAATTATAGTTCGTAAATACTGAACGGGTATTAAGACGTGGGGATAAAAAAGTTATAAGGAGAACATGTGTTCGAATCTACATAGTTATATCTTCCTTTGATTCAATTTTTAATCCATGCAAGGGCCTATTATTTAAAGCTTACTGTTTAAGGTGGTAGTGTTAGGAACGTGAGCTATATGCAGTGATTCTGCAGTTTTTATAGCAAACATATTTTTGCCAAAATAAATCAAATATTTCCTCAGTAGAAACATAGTTGAATTTTCTCCACATGGTGATATCAACAGTTGTTGAATATCTGTCAAGGGTGTCCTGGAATTTAATGACAACTTTGTCTCTTCATTTAAAAAAAATTCTCATCTAATGCCACCACGCTTATGACAGATATTGAACAACCGTTGATATCACCTTGTGAAGGAAATTAAACTATGTTTGTACTGGAGCAATATTTTATTTATTGTGAGCAAAAAATATTTTGCTATGAAAACTACACAAACACTGACTGATTTTTTCTCTCATCCCCTACACTCCCCTTAATGTTCTAAATTCGTAAATATTCAAGTATTCCTTTAATTTTTATGAATTACCCGGTTCACTGTGTACGTGGCAAACCTGATTCGAGGTCACAATAACTGAGCCATTATATTAGTATAGTCGGATTGGTGTGAAAATAGTATTTTAAAATAATATTAAAATAAACTTAGATCAGCCAACATTGATTTAAAAAAACGGAATAATAACGGAATAACGGAATTAATTACATCTTGCAGGTGTCAAAATTATTCGCTGCTAAGTTACTATCATCACCGCGTCTTACTACCCGTTCGGGTTATACGCACTCACGATAATGTGTAATGGTAGGGTGATTGTGAGTTGAAATGGAGGACCTTCAGTTTGACGTGGGATCCGAACCACGGTGGAGACCTGGCATTCCCCACATTCACAAGTTGTGAATAATACACGTCTTGTCAGAGGTGAAGAAAGGGTTTGGCAATCAGATAAATTTGTGCCGAGATCGAGGAATGAGCCCCGGACCCCAGCACAGAAGTCTGACACCTTACCCCTGGACCGCCAGGTCACCTGATCGCTGCTAAACACATTTACATGAGAATACAAGAAACTAGATTTAGTGACGTTTTGAACTATGTGATCGTTTTATTACATTTAATTTTAGAACGAAACTTTATTAAGCCACTATTCTAAGAACTTCTACGTCAACGTTTTTACAAATTTTTTATTTAGAATAAAAGTTAGTTAAATCCAATATCTAGAGTTATTTTATATCCACTTTGTTTTAAATCTGATCTTAGAACAAGCTTCACTATCCCAACCACTTCTCCACAATTAAAAAAAATATATTTAGAATTAAAGTTTACTAATTCATTATATAGAGCGAGTTTGCATAATTGATTTCCTTTAATTTATTTTAAATAACAGCTTGTATCAGGGATATATTGAAAATGTCTTTCTCTCTTCGGACCACCACAATCAACAAAGTATCTATCTATCTATCTATCTATCTATCTATCTATCTATCTATCCGCTGCTAACTGCTCGCTCTCTGCTAATGTCAAAGGCCGGCTAAAGAGCACATTGTTGTCCTCCACACCGGGTCAATCGCCTTCATTCCATTGTTGCTGAACTGAGACCTAAGGAGCCAGTGATGCAATCACGTTAGGACCAAGGCGCCAGTCACCGGCGTTAATTACCGTATTACACGCCTCACCGATCTTATAATTATATTCATTATAATTATCATATAGGAACATCGTTAGCCCACGTTTAACTTTTGGTGATTATTTGGTGGGGTTATTTTGACCCATTTTTTACAGTCTACGTTTAAAATAAAAATTCAGTCCTATTTTCGTTGGAAGGACCTTATCTGACAGCTAGAAACGTTACTAAATCTACTTTATTGTGTTCATACGTCAAGTCATTGTCACTTTTGATATATATTCTCAATAACTGTAAAAATAACACTGATAATATATGAAAATATTATTTTAGTTGAAAAACAGGAATCAAACCCAGGACCTTTGGCTTAGTACGCCAATGTTCTAACCACTGATCTATCCAGGAATCGTCGGGTGTCTAGGGTCATTCTTCACCCATATTTTAAGGCAGAGATTCCAAGTTCGATTACCGTGTCAAGCTGTCATTTTTCAATTTAAAGAACATTATATTATTTAGATGCGACTGTGATCGTAATCAACAAATATAATAGCTTGGCTCTTTAATCCATCAATATAGTAACATGTTATTAATATAAACCATAATATAAATATGTTTGTATTTTCTAAAAAGCTTTTCTTATGGAAGTGTAGTGATATTATTATTATTATTATTATTAGCACCACGTCTTACTACCCGTCCGGGTTATACGCACTTACGCTAATGTGTAATGGTAGGGTGA
>CABFVX010003037.1:0-10950 GCA_902151425.1 Timema shepardi
CCGACACCTATAGCTCAGTCAGTAACATGTCTGCCTTCTGGGCTAAGGGTCCTGGGTTTGATTCTCAGGCAAGGCCAAAACATTTATCATTGATGAAATAGGCTTTCACACTTTCACATTGTTAAATTAGTGACTAGGGGCTTTATGTTGTACCTGTCTTAGTTTTAAGTTATATTATAATGGATATGAGGGTACGTCAGGCCTATCAAGCTATTAGTGGTAAAATAGATTACTTGAATACAAAACTGAACTAGGCCATAGGTGGGAAACAGTAATGGACGTAAACAAAATTATATATGAATTAATTTTTGGAGATATAATGCTGCTCACAAGCGGTGAGACCAATAGATTACTATTTAATGTAAGCACAATAAGAATTGAACAAAATGTCATACCGGCGTGTAAAATCTAAACATTTACTATTGTTATAGTTTCTAAGTTGCGGATTTGTGATTTGTCGGTGAAATGTTGAATCATATTTGGGAAAAAAAAAATATCCGATACACCTAAGCGTTTCAATATAAAATTCAACAGAATGGTTATAAAAAATTTAATAAAAGATATAGTTTTGAGTTGGGCTGCTAAAAAAAAAGGGTACACATCCATTATCTTGGGTAAGCACAGTGATCTATCACATATGAAAAAACACCACTACAACCCTAGTCGAGATTCAAACCTCGACCATTTGTGTCACCATAATTTCAGTGTATTTCTTGACTATCGACTTAAAACATGTGAACACTAGTACGAATAGTGATGCAGAGCAACTGACCTTCACCAAATAACATAATACTTGGTAAAAACCAAAAGGGCAAACACATTTTGTCACTTTTCTTTTTATGATCAAGAACCGTATTTTTGATGAAATAATCTTAATTTTGGCTGTCCAATCGGGATTAATTTAAATAGGATTATATTCTTATGGTAGACAGATAGAATACCAAAAGATTAGTCTCGATTTATTTTCAATTTGTCTCCTGTATAATGTTTCTATACATTAATGTACCGTATAACTGCAGAAGGCAAACATCTTTTTCATTTTTTGACTTTAAGACTACGTTAAGTCTATGCCAAATTCAATATGTGTGTAGTCACTAGTTATACATTTCACAAATCATCAAGTTGTAGGTGATCTTCCACAGACATTTTCGCAGTTGCAGCTCATTTTATTAACAAACATCGTCGAAAATTGACTTAAGAGCTAGTATTATTGTTGGACTAAGTACGCCCCATGTGCACCCCAATACCAAATACAGGACGACACCTACCGAGGAAAGAATGGAATGGGCAAGTTTCATATGTGAAACTGACTCATTCCATTCCATTCGAGTGTAGGTAGGTGTTGTTTTATATTTTGTATAGCACCGCATTTGAAGCGTACTAATTATGATTATGAAACTGGCCCCCAAATTAGAATAGGGTACACTCCCCTCTGAACCACGGTGGATGTGCAATTTTTTTTGTATGTATGTAATTAATTATTTAAGGTTTTACGTATCAATACATAAACTAATTCTTCTTCTTATTATTATTATTATTAGCACCACGTCTTACTACCCGTTCGGGTTGTACGCACTTACGCTGATGTGTAATGGTAGGGTGATTGTGAGATGAAATGAAGGACCTACGGTTTAACGTGGAATTCGAACCACGGTGGAGGCCTGGAATTCCTCACATTCACTAATTCTTATTACCTTTGGAACTGTCTACTTAAGGTCTTTCTATGATGTTACTATTAAACTTTCATCTCAAATTAGGTAACTTATAATAACAAATTATGGAATGGGAAATACTTTAGGAAACATAACATTATTAGTCTGGGGAGAGGCTTGTAAAGAAAAAATTATGCCAATGATTTATTGCATGAATATAAAATATGAGGACCATAATGAAAATAATAATTTGACTTCAAATAGGTAAAAAATAACAACCTGGACCTGGGAATTTAACCCAGGACCTTTGTCTTTCGACGCCAATGCTCTACCACTGAGACATCCTGGCTGATCTCATATACAGGGCTTTGTCCCTAAAACCACTAATGTAACTAATTTACCCCATGGTGTAGTTGTAAGTGCACCTGGTTTCGAGTCTAAGCGTCTCAGGTTCGATTCCCGGCTGGTACATAAGGTATTTTTCCCAATAGGAGAACTACCCCAATGGTCACCAGTTTTTGGTTAGTTAGACTTAATTTGGGTTTGAGAGTTTTAAATGGTTCTACACTATCATACTCACCATCACCATTATCTCATTTAATCGGGACATGGAAAGAGACTCCTTAGAAAGGATGTACAATTAGTAATTTCGGGCGTCCCCTGAGCAACGGTACATTAGTGCTGGCTAATCTTTTCGCAAGTGGGAATACGAATTATGTATCCCAGCTAATACCATTACATTGTGTTCAAGTTTTTGCGTACAAAACCGGAAGAGCAAAGATGTTCAATCATGCATTTACAACAGGTTGCATAGGAGTTAGGGATCTGGCACTACACACACTGACATCTTGGAGCATGGCAGGAAAACGTACAACAATTAATAGTAAACAACACACAAATCTATCTAGAAATACAAATACGCACTTAGGGTCATCATTTACGTCTCTACATAAGAGAAAAGGCTTGCAGTGCCACGCGCCTAACTCCTATGCAACTTGCTGAACACACATGCTTGACATCTTTGCTCTCCTAGCACTGTACGACAAACTTTGATAACAATTTAATGGTATTATCATGGTTCTCCGGATGTAACTGTCTAGGGATTTTGTATTAATTTTAGTTTAAACAAGCTATTATGGACAGTTTGGGCTATACTATGAGTTTCCAAACATCTTGTATACCTAGTACACTAACTAAATGAAAGATGACCTTGGATACGAGATGAACCAACATGGTTCAGTGGTGGAACGTTGGAGCAAAGACATGGGTCCAGGGTTTGATTTCCATGTTCAAGCTGTTATATTTACGTTCAATTGAATTCAGAACTATATTGTGGATAATCATCATGTATCTTTTGTGATACACATTAATTATTAATATTAATAATTTAACATTTATCTGACTGAAGGATTTTAAAATGGCTTTAAAATAATCTAAATTCATTGTAGCTCAATCTTAATTATTCATTTTAACGTATACTGTTTTTATGATTTAAGCAAAATTTATTGTAGAGCTATAATTGAACAATTTGATAAATTTGTATATTTTTTAACTTCATTATCCAAACCAGTGGTAACGCTGATTAAGTTGAAGTTTGATTTAACTTATTTGAGTGGTGATGAACAGGTTGGGGCTCAAATCCCAATCAGATACTCTAATGATGATTTTCTATAAAAGGTTTTCCATTACCCCTCCACACAATTGTGACCATATTTCTTCGAATGCCTTTCCATCCCCATAAATTTTCAAATAGTGCAATTAAAATGCAAATATCACCAAATGATAGTATTAAAGAATTATTTTATGCCAATTTTGTAATTTAAAAATGATTTAAAATGAGATCTTATTTCTTAGGCTAGGAAGCTTTTTTTTTCCATGCTTTGTGACTTAAAACTAGTGAGGACTATGACAAATATTTTCACTTACGGGGTAAGGATCAAGATGCTAGTTTTAAACGGGCATGGAATGATCACTTAGTGAGAAAATGGGAAACCTAATAGGAAAATATGTCTATATCTCAGTACTTAATCGAGACTCGAACTCCAGAGGTCCCATCACTGGAATGCAAGACATGACTATATTGACGTGTGAGGAGTCATCCATTAACCACGTAGCCTGTTGGAGAGGAGGAAGGGGTGAACTCTAAAAAATAAGTAAAGCTACTTATAGATGACTAATTAATATTCACATTGTTGAAAATGCAAGTTAAGCTCTTAATTTTTATTTCCCTATATTAATGATGAAATAATGATACTAACTTTTAATGTGAAAAGTTATTTATAAACAATTGAAGGAGGTGGATAAATAAGGCTAAAGTCTACTTGGTGTGTTACATGAGGTGAAGGAGGGTCATAAAAGGGAAATAAAAAAGAGTTACGTGGTTTATGGATGACTCCGGACTACTAGTTTGGGTTTAACATTGGTTTTAGGTTAGCTTTAGTATATTTTAGTTTTGATAGTACTATAAACTATGCAAATAGAATGGGTGAAAATATTATCCACTCGTTTTAAATGTGTGTGGCAAGTAACTGGGTATCAGATAATATTAAATTACAATACCGAATGTGTTTTCAGTATTTCTCTACGCGGCCAAGTAGGTTACTATTCTATATTTCATAAATATTCCCTACCACATATTGTCTTGTCACTATCTTTTTTATTAGTTTTGCATTTTATATTACTTTTTTTAGTATCGAAATGGAGTGTAAGCTACTTCATAAATATTGGAAATACTGCGACTTCTTTTGTTTTTCTCTCTATATAAAATACACAAACATCTCTAACTTAACAAAAATGTTGGCCAATATTCGATATAAAATTCACGTTAGTAGTGAATTTAAATTAATCAACAAAGTATTGATGATTTTTTTTACCAGTTTCACCACAAATTTAAAATATTTCAGATATAGAACACTTATTATCTTAGTAAATATGATAAAATGTAAATGAGCTATAATGGTATTTTTTATTTATTTGGCGTGTTCTTCTTTACATGAATGGCTATTTTTAGCGCTAGTGAAGGACGGGCTTAGATTATAAATATAATTTTGGGATATTTCTATGAGACCGATAATAATTTTTAATTTCCACCTTATTTAGAAAAATATTTTTTTCCACAGAATTTCAATACACGTCTTGCTTATCCATATAATTCAATAAATAAGGTATAACATAGAGAACCTATCCCTATATGTGTATGCAGGGAGAATTGGAAACCAATTAAGAAAAAAATCCGTTCAAAACATCCAGCTTTGTATTCGAGCACTGGCCTCCTCGTAAGCGGCAATACAGTCTATTTTGAGGATGTACATTTTTAAATAAGCTCTAATTGATGGTCACGAGCTCTATTGTTACTCTCATAAGGGTTAATTTAAAGTTTAACTAATTTATTTTCTACTTATCATAATTTCTTGGTAGTGAATTCGTTCAAAGTCATTATGTAACTAAGCCTTAAGATATAATGATTAATATTATTCATTTAAACTTCAATTTTAATTATACAATAAAATATAAATCTGATAAATGAAATAATATAATTTTCTGAGTGATTACATAAGTCAAATTAAATTATTTAATATAACAAATCAAATAATCTTGTTTATTTATAAAATATATAGTAAAAAACTGTTACCATAAAGCATGTTTATAATGATTTAAAAATAGTAAATAATTTAAGGTAGATTTATTTTAGTTTCGTAAAGTGACTGTAAGTTTGGTGTGAGCATAGCACTTCTGATTATAATCTGTGGTGTTGGCATTCCACTTGGTTTGAATCCAGATCAGGTTTATTAAAAATGTTTGGATTTCAAAATATATTTATCATATTGTCTTCAGATAAGCTCTGATGCATTACCTCGTTGATTTATAGTCATTTATAAAACCCTTCTTACCATTGGTCTCACACACACAAAGGCGATAGTCTCATCTTGTCCTGTCATACAGCAACGGTAAGGTTAAGGTTCGAATCACAATCGATCGGGTATTCAGTGATGTATTTTCCTCTATGGTTTCTTACTTTCCCTCCCAAAGATATTGGGCTCTATATTTTCCGCATCTCTAAGCCAGTGGTGTAAATATTTGGACAGACAAAATGAAATCAAAGAGTTTAAATGTGATGAGCACACAGAATGTTTTTTTATGTAGCGCCAGGTGGAGAGAATATTCTAAAACAAGTAAAAAAACACTTTTGAAGAATATTCTATAACCTAGCTACCTTCAGACTTATCAGAAAAGACTAAAGCGTTAAATTACTTCTGCACTCAGTCACCATATGCGTTTGGTAGGGAAGAAAAAAATCTATAATTACAGGAACTACGAGAGGTTACAAGAACTCCAATATGTTGAAGAACAGAATGAAAAATTATATTAATATTGAAAGTATTAAAAACAAAGAGGGTTCAAATACAAAGAAAAATCATATTTTGAGCTAAAAGCAATCTGTATAATCTATCAAAGTCATAAAAAAATATTAGTCTAGAAAATATCAAGCTACAACATACCAGTACAAATTTATGCTCTGTGAACATTCCAATTAAGTCCCAATTTAAGAGCAAGCGTGCTCAAATCAAGAAAGAGTTAAGACAAACTGAGATTTTAGCACACAGTCAAAAAGGTATTAAGGATGATGCAAGGATTTCATTAAGACATAATAATTTCAAAGGAAGAGTGATAATGTGATCGTATTATTAGTTAATGTTAAATGTATTGTCACAGAGAGCCCAAAGTTATTTGTATTAATTAAATACGTTTCTATTTTATTTTGAAAATTTTATTAATTCCTCATTAAAATGTCGATAGTCACTCATATTTTATGGTAGAGTCTATCATGATTCTTCAATATGTGTGTTGAAAATAATAATGNGGGGGGGGGAGGGTCTAGTTAAAGGATAAGGTGCTGTAATAGTAATGCAGAAATTAAAAAGAAACACCCAGAAACTGATTGGACCTAAACATTCCTGGTTGGAGCTGTCCGGCAGTTGGAGATAACAACAAACAGGGGAAGTGGAATGAATAGATTACGATACCAATTTTGGTTTCCACTCCTCTCCCTTGGATTAAATCATTCGATTCACAAAGATCCACTAAGTTATACGCTGTTTTACCAGTCATATTTTATTTCACATGCATTTAGATCTTAATAATCAAACAAAATAGTTTGATTTTTAGAATTTTCAGAGTGGAAAATTTTAACTTTTAAACATTACTTGGGTGATTATTAATGCATGGTATCACTGAAATCAGTTATTAGTTAGGTCCATCAAACACCAAACTCATGTAGCTATTTTTAAAAGATATTGCCAATATTTAACCTGAGTGATACATCTGATTAGTAATACCTCAGCTGCCTTAGCAGCTACCTTTTCATAAATTTTAAGAATAAGGACTGTTATTTTTCATGAAGTGCATTAGTGTGGAACAAGGGTAGTAAAAACACAAAGATATATAACATGCGAATAAAAATACTCTTAATGCACCGGCACGAGATTCAAAATTCGATCTCTTTGTCACTGGGAATCCAGTAAGTTCCAAGCTACTCGCAATTATGGGAACGTGGACTACAGTTCACGCTCGTCTAATCAGATTCACAGGTCTAAACTTAAATCACGTCCAGGTGTAATCTATAATAAGGTTTGTTTCTTATAAACTGTTACATACACCACTCCGATAAATAGAGGGGGTATATATATATATATATATATATATATTAAATGTTACCTTTCTCATGCCTACCCCTTAGTATAGTTACATGAACATAAGAACTCCCTTTAACAATATATTGGTAATTTGACACTCTGAATCACGTGATCAATATTAAACTTACGGTGGACCCCCTCCCCCTTCAAGTCGCTAATATAAGGCCACTGTAATAATAATAATGGAATTAACCATTTCCAGTTTCCTCAAATGTATCCATTTAAACAATATTAAATGTTTTCTTCTAAGTGACACTTCCATTTTGGTTGTTTTATATCGACGCGAGTTGTCATCGTTGAAGAAAATACTTGCTTGAGACACTTCAGATTTACGGTTCAAGTTACGCCATAAATGTCAAACCTTTATCGTAGAGCTACGGAATATATATTAACATTGAACATATATTTACTTCTGATGGTTTTGGTTTGAAAAAACACATTTAATGTTTGTAATCACATTAGTACTCGGTCTGGGGGTAAACATACACAAGACTCTGCAGTTCAAATTACGTGATGTCTAGACACGAATTTAATTAAACAAATTGTTGAAATACTTCAATAAAATGTTTAATGTTGTCACTAAGTTTAACAACTATACATAATTTGTAAATGTTCATATCTTCAAGTGATCGTAAGATACTTCTTTTTATTTACCTGCATGGTGGAAAAGTGGATTAAGAAGCTATTCTAGTTACATCTAGTTTGGACTTTAAAGTAGAGACAGAGGTTCAAATCAAAGCCTTACATTACACTAAGTGAGTTTTATTTAATGAGTTTTCCCACACTCACTCCAAGCGAATGTGGTTACACTCCCCTTAAATTATAACTTACTCATATCTGCCTCTAAAATGTTAAATATGTATATACTCATATATTAAATGGCTTACTCAATATTTTCAAAAATATAAAATGTATAATTTCAGAAGATTTCAAGATTATTTGTAGAAATAAATGCACAATACGGCGTATCACATCGGTCCGTATCCTTCTGAAAGGACTCTTAATATATTCTCAAATTGAGTTTTTCTCCCTTCTCAAACAAAATAATGAATACATGAGCCGGCTTGATCCGATACGAAAAAGTGTGAGCCAACATCAAAAAATACATTCAGAACAGATAATATGCGATACGTACGTTCTCAGCATTGAATATATTCATAAGACTATCTCTAATTTAAATGTGGAACAATGGTCATAGCCAAACATCAATTTGCAAATTTAAATTATTTATCATATAGGCTTTTCCTATTTTAACATTTTTTTTACTTTTTTTATACAAACTAATTTCAGATATATAAAAATTTGAAAAAATCTTTTTTTAAATGTTATATTTCCTTTTATGATTACACAAAATTGTAATTTTATGTGTTACTATTATTTTTCATACCTTACTCCTCGTATGGATCACCCAAATATTTAAAAAAAATGGAACAGGGATGACGAAGTTATAATTTAAAAGAACTGTATTCGCATTTTATTCAAGGAATAATGGGGAATGATTTAACTAAAACAACAATCTCACAAGGCTGTAATTCGAGATCTGACCTTTCCGTCACGAGCAAACTAGACAAGACTTGTCTGACGCCTTTGTCTATTTGGCCCACTGACAAAGGCGTCAGACTCATCTGAATCATTTGTTCTAAAACATATATGATAAAAGCTTAACTTTGGTCAACACGGACAGCTCAAGTGAATGGTAGATTTCTTACTAGCTGACCTAGATAGTGGGATTACGTTCCTAAAGTTCGCAAAAAGCCATAACCCAGACAGTAAGAAGCTACAAGCTGGCAATGTAGAGAGGGTTTCCTATTTATTCGTCTAAAATACTCTTGACACTTTGATACTATAGGACGGAGCAAGAAACAGCTAGAATATCAGAGAGAGAATGGTGTGGTAGGGGGATTGGTATGGAAGTCTGACAAAGTTGAGTAATTCCGGCTTTGGTTAAAATGGCCTCTGCTAACCAGTAAACACTACACCCAATATCATTTCTAAGGGAACTTTTGGTATTATGGAGAAAAGCTTTATATTCGCTCTCTCTCAGTTAACTGTTGCCAAATCTCCTCACAGTTATTTCGGGAGGTGGTGTGCTGAGATAAGAAGGAGCTACTGGCAGCCTCTAATAACCAGCGTTGCGAAACTTGTCTTACATTTGAGGGGATATTGACCACACAAAATCCGGAAAATGGCAACACTGTTTCACAATACTAACCATACAGTTGACACAGTGATAATATCCCGTGTATTTTATTGCTGATAATATACACAGAAATTTCTTAAACTAAAAATTGTTTTATATTTGTAAGAAGGTTCAGGAAAGGTGGATAGAAACATATAAAAGGAATGAACACAAAAATTTGTTTGAAATTAAAGGAAGATCACAGTTCGGAGTTTACATTGCTGCCACTGGACAAAGAGGTAATGGCTGCCTCTTACAGAAAATATTTCGTTAATATCTAATCCCCGAGCTAGCTTTAATCCTATCGGACCTCATCAGTGTGATTTGAAGCTTATTTTAATAATCGTAAATTACATTCATTATTATTTATCGTAACAACTTAATTTTATCAATATTTGTTATTTTATAACTTGTATAATAGGCACGCGATTAAAGCTGTGGTTGAGCTATAGGGGACGAGGAGGTTAAATTTCTAACTCCAGGCTGGTGAGTACTGGGATATTCAAAAATAGGCGTTTTTCTCTTTATACTCTTTAAATTAATGTATATTTCTTTTAAATTCTACCTTTCTTATCCCTGCCACATTAATGTTGATATCTAGAAAGAGCAGATATGTAATGATACGAGGTGTGCATGATTTACTTAATGTTATTTCCGTTAAATAACATACATTATGTGGAAATTATAAGAGTTGTATATATTTATTTAAAACATCTGATGTCACATACCCCCAAAATGTTATAAGATGGAGAGAATCTGTCATTTTTGCTTTTTGTCTTATTTCCAAGATATAAAAAAAAATTCAAGGATCATCGCTCCCATAAATTTCTTTCACACACACTCACAGATAGTATACAGTCTGAACTGATATAAAATAGACCTCGTCCTATATAACATTATTCATCACAGCACTAAAGTAACTTGAGACACCCTCAGTTTCTCATGAGTCTATTAGTGATAGACCTCATCGTTGGGCATGAGCACTAAACGTCAAGCTCGTTTAGACTGGTTCCTAGTAGATGGAGATGTTGGAGCTCAAGTTATGGTCTGGTGTATAGAAGTGTTTTTTTTTGTTAAATGGCTGTTTACTTTTCTCAGTGAAATTGTGGGCACATTTCATCTCCATTTTACCAGTCATATACCCAGCCCATTAGAATAGTTAATACGAGTAGCCCGTGAGTAAACCAAAACTCAATGGGGAAATAGAATGTTATTAATGAAGTGGATACTATCAATGTGTTTTTTTTCGCATGCATGTGATCGTACTGTGATCTTTTTTAAAAAAAAGTATTTGATTGTATAAAAGAGTGTACAAACTGTACATACACCCCCTTTTCTCCTACACACGCACTCGGTAGCGTTTTTCTGTCTTGTGTTGACGAGAAAGAATAACACCAATCAGCCCCCCCCCCCCCCCCCCCCCCCC
>CABFVX010003037.1:11742-25013 GCA_902151425.1 Timema shepardi
TATACGCACTTACGCTAATGTGTAATGGTAGGGTGATAGTGAGATGAAATGGAGGACCTACAGTTTAACGTGGAATCCGAACCACGGTGGAGGCCTGGCATTCCCCACATTCACAAGATGTCTTGTCAGAGCTGAAGGAAGGGTTTGGTAATCAAATAAATCTGTGCCGGGACCGAGGATTGAACCCCGGCCGCCAGCATAGAAGTCTGACACCTTACCCCTAGACCTCCAGGTCACCAAAAAATATTGTAAAGACACACCTTTTGCCCAGACTATACTTAGAAATTTTGAATTATTTTCAACACCTTACTCACCACCTTGGACAATGTAGTGGACCTCCAAGATTTGCCACCACCCTGCGTCAACACAGGTAAAAGTGGATTCAGGGTACGACTTTATGACGGTACCAACAATAGCGATAATATGGCGGGGTCGGGGATAGTAAATAATAATAATAGTTACATAATTAGACAACAACGGTTATATTTGAAGAAATTTATAGATAAATAATTTAATGATGTTTCAAAGTAATTCTTACCTAACAGAATTCTGATTAAATTATCTATAATATATAATTCCTTACAATTGAATGATGTTAACAACAAAATGAACATATATTAGGTTTACCTGATCAAAGTTATTTTAACCTTCAGATAAACCAGTTAATTTTAAATATGATACATTGGGGAACTATTTAAAATTTACAAATGTTGGTTGAAGACCGGAATAAAAATGTATATTATGTTGAGATTTTAATAATTTTAAATTATAAACTGAGATTGACCCTTTAAAATTTATGAATATTTAAAGATAACAATTGCACTCTGTTTAACTCATGATCCGGCTATAATTATTTTTTATTGGAGTCTAGGCTCAAATATTTATTAGAAAGTCGTTTGAAAAAATATATATATTATTTGATACAAACCTTTAAAATAAAATAATAGTTAGATGCTTGAATAATGTTTGTATCAAAAGGGATTATGGTCATCGTATTATATTAATCTCGTGAAATAGATTTCATTATATGTTTATTGATGATAGTTTAGTTAAAAAAATCATATCAGCAGAGTGTAATTAATCGTTGTAGCTTGAAAGTAACTATTGCAATCTTAATCACATTAATTACTAAATCATCGCATCAATAGTCTTTATTTCCACAGATAGAGTCTGTAGTTTAGTAGTAAATTTTAATAATTCTGGTGCCGGTGCTATCACATTTTATTACAAAAAAACTTTAATCAATTGCGGATCAATCTTCTCCCAAGTCCTTCTTCACTTTCATCTTGGCATCACTCTCCCGCTAGGGTCCAGCCTTTGAAACGGGTCCTGTAGCTTCAATAATATGTACATTTTAATTAATGATAAAGATTTAAATGACAGGTGAACAATAAAATAAGGCTAGTTTAGAAAGTCTCAATGTAACGTATTTTAAAAAGTAAGAGAATAGTGCTATTATTCCTGTTAAATTTCTGTAATGGTAATCTGTTTTCTAAATTTGTAAAACTGACACATAACAGCTGGGTGTCGGCTGGTTTGAGTTCATAACAACACTTCTCTTTTAGTCCTTTAACAAATCTTCACATTGCCGACATCAGAGCTCTCCTCTTGGCCCCTTTATTGTCAAATAAATAATAATGTTTAGTATGACCGCTATAACACTGTCTCTTCCTTGCAACCATTCTTTTTGGTAGAAGCTTGTATAGTTGAAGAAAAACTGCTTCTTAAACTCTGAGTATTGCCCATCAATCAGAGCAGTAGCGACAGTCGACGATCTTGTAGCGTTTTTGTTTCGTTGTCTAGTCACTCTGATGAAATACGTGATAATTAAGCTACACAAGGTAA
The DNA here is from genome assembly GCA_902151425.1 of Timema shepardi. Classification (NCBI taxonomy): domain Eukaryota; kingdom Metazoa; phylum Arthropoda; class Insecta; order Phasmatodea; family Timematidae; genus Timema; species Timema shepardi. Next base: position 13,588 of record CABFVX010003037.1, read on the forward strand.
GTTTAAAGTCTCTTGAAGTATGAAAGCAATGTTAAAAATGTTAGAAATTAGATTCAAGAGAATAAACCAAATTAAATTCACGATAAATATTATTTTTATTATTATTATCATTAGCACCGCGTCTTACTACCCGTTCGTGATATACGCACTTACGCTAATGTGTAATGTTAGGGTGATTGTGAGATGAAATGGAGGACCTACATCTTAACGTGGAATCCGAACCACGGTGGAGGCCTAGAATTTCTCAAATTCACAAGTTGTGATTGATACTGTAATAAATAATATTATTCACAGTACTAAACCAACCTAATATAATAATATCCTTTAACCGGAAAAATATAAATCTTTTCCACCTCGGTTCATTCAAACAGTGTAAGAGATATTTGTGTATTCTCTTTACCTATATACTTGTGTTTTAGTTGGGCGCCCCCCCCTAGTATCTAGGGGAAAAATAATAGTCATAAAAAAAACTTTACCTCGGCTATCCTTTGGGTGAACTTAAAACTAAAAAACCATGACCAATATAGATAAAAAAAATTTATTGTTGAAGAAAAATATAATTTAGGCTACAAATAAAAATGAATGTATGAAATAACCATTGTTGGCACTTTTGTGAATTTATTGTTGTTTCCCTTATGTCCACATCCAAATCCTACCTATGGAATTCCGGTTAATTATAATTCTAAATTTACAAGGTATAGCACAGTATTGTTGAAACCAAAGGAAGAGAGAAAAAATATATATACAATCAGTAAAATCAATAATTAGACATAAAATCTAATGTTAATTATTTTGTTGTATTAGTTTGTCCTTCTGGAAGTAAATAAGTTCTGACTTATTTACGAAAGAGAAAATAAATGATTACAATAATTAAAAGTTGAAGAGTTGGTTTGACCTCACCCATGTATAATTAGTCCGTACTGAAACACCATCTTCATAAATGTGTTTCACTTCAAATTCTTCCACAATTTAAATGAGCATAAATATTGTAGCTCTCACACACACTCTTAGCTTCCTCTTTTTACTACTTTCACTTTAATCTTCCACCTTTGCACCACTATTAAATAACTGCAATTGGGAGCCCACATCCATTTGGCTCCATGTTGGACCACCAACCAAGAAGCACTCTCCACTACTCTTTTTAAAAACCTTCCAATCTTTTCAAATTTAAAAATGTTCTATTCCAAGTCCAAAGAGAAAACAAACTATATATAAATAAAAACGAAAATGAATTGTTGGCTATAGACTAGTGATAAAATAAAAATGAAATGTAGGTTTAATATAAGTATTTAAATATAGCCAATTGAATAAGAATAATGTTTTTAATAAAGAATTAAATGTCCATTTCCTTCTGTCAAAAATTAAAAATCGCGCTCGTTTTTTTTTTTTCCTTTCCAAATCACGAGGTCTACTCATTCGTTTGATAGCACTGCGCATTTGTTAAAACAAACATGGTCGACCTTCAAAATAAACTCAGTCAATCACACTTCTTAAAAGGATAATTAATATGCTTAATAAAAGGTAAGTGTTCTTCCTTAAATCAAAATTCCTTATTTAAATTATTTAAAACAATGTTTTACGTTGTTCCTTCCGTCCTTTTACTTTATTCAAATGTATGTAAACATCATCATTAGTCAGGCCAGCAACCAGCTGGTGAAATTCGAAGATTTAACACGAAATTAAATTAGAAAATAAATCAGAAATTGTTCACAAAAATAGAAAAAAAAGGGAAATAAATGGTAGGGTGGCAAATAACATCATAATACACGTCTTGTCAGAGATTAAGGAAGGGTTTAGTAATCAGATAAATCTGTGCCAGGACACAATAAAATAAATAAAAGTATTACAAATATAACTCATAGATTTGCCCGCTAAGAACAGTAAACGTGAACATCGTACAGTATAGCCAACCTGAAACTATTTATCTTATGAACAACAATACCTTAACAATAAGTTGGTAATTTTATTTTCTAGCACGTTTTTTCATACAATATTCAAATATACATTCGTGTCTTATGAAGGAAAGTTTATACAATTTTAAAACTTATTTGAGAAGTTTTCAAGTATTTAAAAATACCGAGTAAAAAGTAAAGCTAAATTCATTGAAATTTTAGTTAAAGGACGTCTTGGTACCTTATAAAGTACACATTTAGTAGTCTTACTTACAGTAGTTAGGCAAACGCTTTTAATTTAATTATTGGATATGGCATAGTGAGTTTTATGTTTACGAGGTATCTTATAGGGTAATTTCTAGTGTGAAATTTATTAGGTTTAAAGTTGAATCTACTTCTACACCAGAAATCATTTTATTAACATTTCTTGTGGAGAGCAAAGAAAAAAGTATTATAATAAATATATGCTTTTTTTCAATATATTAAATATTCAATTTAGATACTGAAAGTTAAATTACAAACAAATAAAGTAATGAATTTACCTAGTAGCGATGTTTATCTCAGATACAAGTAAGCTTAACTTTGTGGTTTATATTGATGTGTATACAATAGGAAACAGCATACCGGTATAACGAATAGTTTATTTTGAAATTTAAAATACAAAATTCGCTTAACCACTAGGTATGGCAATCAAAATTAAGCCCTATATCATCCCTTTTAAACAATGTTCTAAAACTGATTCCCTTACTATAATTTACGAAAGTTGTGCCGAGTTTCCTAGACTCTTTTGTGTGTGCGCAGCGCTGATCGTTTGTTTGTCCCTGCACGGACGGCTGCGCATGGTCACGATGGTCTTGGAGGTTATAGCCCCGAACTCGTCGCGGCAAACTCACTTGCCAAGGTCATTACGATGAATGTTATTGCATACATATGCGGACACGGAGATGATATTTTATTTTTGATGTACGGTTGTGTAACCGAATCAACCAAGGTGTCGAATTATAAACCCTGGATAAAGACTTGAGTGAATACATCCTGAGTGCCTTCTTCGTATAACACCTTCATAACGGCTTGTTGTGCCACGCCCCAAGTCTGGGTCACGAACCCCCTGCTATTGGCACTGGTGTCAACAGGGGCTGACGAGTGGTCTCTCGTAGTGTCAGAAGGGTCCACGAGAGGTGTGGGCATAAAGTTACTTTTCCTTTATTGGTTGCAGTTTATCAGCTTGAGTTGATTTGTTTGAGGCTATGTGGGACGATTATTTTAACTGGAATAACTGAAGATATTTGAAAATCAAAATGAATGCCTTCTTATAAAAACGCTTTTAAGGACTAAATGGAACGATAAGAATAAGTGATTTAATCCCAGTCATTTACCGCTTATATTGAACATTTTCTAGTTATTTGAGGTGGAAAGTCACTCATTAGAATATTTGCCAGAACGTCATAACTTTTTTTTTGTTAGCACCGCGTCTTACTACCCGTTCGGGTTATACGCAACATAACTTATTCCAAATGGAAAATGTCCAAAGGCACGTGTCGTATGCACCCCAGCGTCCTGGGTTCGGATCCTGACTAGGTTAGTATACGACTTGATCACCATGGATTCACGTGCCTCAGTTTATACCTAAGGACTAGAATTAAATATAAAAAAAATTGTTTTCGGGTGCCAGATAGTGTCACTTCTCTACCAATGATTATACTGATTTTAATATAAATTAAATATCACCAATTAATAATTAGGAATAATTTATTTCACAATTTTATTCTGATGAATATGTAAATAATGAATATTAGTAATGTAAGTTGAGATGAGGCGACCTATTTTCATCTCCACACCTTTTGATTGCGTGAACATGATACAAGTTTGATCTGGATGACAGCCAGAACGCGAGAGTTTTCTCCGATGGAAGCCGTGATTTATTATTGTCACCCTTACAACATTCCAAGGGGGAGGGGGCTGATCCTTCTCCTTGAATATTTTCCCTTGTTAGAAATAAATGAGCAAAGGTCACTTCAACTGTCTTTATAAAACTGCAACTCGGATTGGGGAAATCTTGTACGAATTGTCCTGTTCATTTTTGTTAGATTTTTTTATGTCAGGATCGTTAATCAAAAACAATACTCATTGTTACACTGGTTTTCGAACGTGGTAGCAGGTGACGCTTTAATATGTCTTCCACTGTGACTCATTAATTCTGTAAAAGGTTGATGATAAATATATGCTATGCTTCGATCTAATGCTATTCATCTCACAGATGGGTGCTATTCAAGAGGATCTCACCACCAAGACAATAAATTCTGCACTCTAGTCTAATTAGGTTATGGATATGGTAGAAATTGGGGAGGGCCCTAGAGACACTTGCAGATAATGAAGGTGTGATTGGCCACCTGACGGACCAATATCAACGTGGAAAAGAGCACCGCAGTGATTTTCACACGAAATAGAAAATACCAAAGACCTACACTGCTCAAGCTGTTCCAAGAAACGATTCGGTAGGTGGACTTTGCTAAGTAGTTTGGTCTCACACTGGAAATTAGAATAGCCTGTCGAATGCACCTTACAGAAAAACTATCTGATGTGATGGAGAGGCAGGGTATCCTAATCCCACTATTGTACAGGCGTAGAATACTGTTGACAAGGAATGATCTGAGACTACAAAAGCCGTTGCTCAAGCCAATTTTTGACTACGCGTGCCCCACGTTGAGTTAGCTAGCGGACACGTATATGGACAATATGCAGGCATACCAAAATTGGTATCCTAGAATAAGATATTTGACGTGCCTTGGTTCATTTGAAGTTTGACTCTTTATTGAAACCTGGATAAGCCCAGTGTCAAGGCCTACCTCTGAAAGCATTCACAGTCCTACAAAAACCGTCCTTTTTCCACCGTTACATTTATCCATGGTCTTGGGATATTTGTGGCGGAAACTGAAGAACCCCAAATACATCAGATAGGTGAGGTAGATTAACTAGTTTTCCACGAGAGGGTTTCATTCATTCTCTCATAGAGACTCGAGAAACTCTTGTATATTTTAATTGCTTAATTCAGTTGGTGTATAATATTTATGTTTCTATTTTCCGGGTATACTCGTGAAATGTGACAACCCACCACTTTAAGGTACTGTTTTATCACTGCTTCCTAATACCTATTCAAGATGCACTCTAGTGAGATAGAGATGAGAAAAGTTGAATATAAAGGAAGTGTAGCCGTATTTTCGTGGAGGGAGAGTGGAAAACCATTTTGGAAAAACTACCCTAAATACATTTGACCACGAATTGGACCCCGATATACCTGTCATCAGTATTCTAGTGAAACACAATAGTGACACCCTAGACCATGCAGCAACCAAGGAAGGTTAAAGCTAACGTTAAAATTACTAAGTGACTTACAGTGTTTTTGCATAATTTAATTTGCTCTTGCACTTAAATTTTCTGTGTTCATTAGATAATCTTTCGGGCATAGGGATCGTTACTATCCTGGCTCTTAAACACATTCTAGACTAAGAAAATATTTAAAAAATGAAGGGTTTGGTAGAAATTAACGTGCAATCGCGAGAAATAAAAGTGATAAATTACCCTCAGTGAACTAGACTTAGTCTGAAATAGGCTCTCAGTCAGAATCAGAGGGGTAGACCACTGCACCAACCATTAATGATGTAAACTGTATTCATTAAATGACTTATTTTACTTTTCCCATAACTATGACATGCTTTAGTTATAGCTTTAATATAAATGGTACGGTGCACTGATCAAACTTAATTAATCCTTATATAAAAATATAGGCATTTTCTTATAACTTGGAAACTTATAAATACCTTACATCTTTCCATACGTTAATTAAAAAAATAAAATAAACTACATACTTTTATTTATAACAATAAAATAATTCACTAATGGATGGACTACATTTTCATTTCAATTATGCCTAGGTTCAATCATAAGATGAAAGAAAGGAAATAGTAAACATTGTTATAAAAATAAGATTTGAAATATACAACATCAAATTTTACTAAAGAGTAATTTAATATGAAATGATAAAACACAAATAAAATAAGTAAATTCGGTGTATTCTCAACTCCCTCGTTTACAAAGCTCGAGGTATGTAAAACAAATATTTTTTGTATATAGATCCTAAAATAAGATTTACTTAAAATTACTCAGAAATAAAATTGTATTATCTTTAACAAACCTAAAACTTTGAATTGCTAAATAATTTCATATCCAATGAGTTGCGGAGATATGATTAAAATTGGAGGTATCAACTTATGGAAAGTATACTTTAGGTCATTTCCCTGCAAACATGAGATGTGCCATTTTGTTTTGTAATATTTAACAATGATTAGATAAGAATTTTAATATAAAATCGTCGGAACTCTTCAAAATTGTCAATTTTCCCCTTTTTACGCAAAATTAAACTACCTTTAATTTCAGTGTTGAATACATATCTCTAAAATACCTATCTATGGAATCTTATGGAAGCCCTACATACTAATCTTTAATCCTATGTTAAAATAATTTCAGCTTTATATCAAGTAACAAAGAGACAAATGGAATTGCAATGATAATAATTTAATTTTGGTCCAAGGGGCTAAGAAACCTTTACATCCATCAGAATCTAGAATTAATCTTTAATTTGATGATAACAATACTTACTATCTTCTTGAAGTTGTGAGCAAGAATAAAATTATTGATATGATTCCTCGAATTTCCTTCTTCAATTTTGAATAAAATCTTATTAAACTTTGTGTTAATACTTAATTTAAGGTTTAAGACATATAAATTTGTAAATTTTATAGTCCATGTCATACCACCCATCCAGGATATACACATATTTACACTACTTGCGAAATAGTGAGGAAGCTGAAACCTTATAGAAAAATTATCCCGGAATCACGTTCATGTATAATGTGAAACCGTTTAAAAAATAAAAAATCAATCCTAGTATGCCCGGCCAAGATTATAACCCCAAAATACTCCATCAACAGGAGTCAAGTTTATTGTGAGAGAAACACCTTTATTTTTACCTTTGCAAAAGCAGATGCAGGCGTATGATACTTTTAAAATAGCTGCTAATTACGAGCACACTGATATGTTTATTATTACGCTCAAGTACTATTAATTTGTTATTTTTTAAAGTATATTTGTTTTAGCACAAATTTAATTTATTTTCTTATGAGGGAGGAATTTAGTAAACACATATTCTCAGTTGTCTAGAGAGAGATTTAAAAATAAGCAGTTATAAAATCCAATATAGTAAACCACTCCAAACACTAGGCTAAGATACGAACCTGAACTTTCCTACAACCATTCTTCTTTTATTAAAAAATTTGTAGGGGTTTCTAAAGAAATCGTTTTGATAGAAAAGATTTTCCAACGTCTTGGATTAATTCATGCTCTTTGGAAGTTGTAAAATGGGGTGTGGGTGTGTTTGTTCTCTGGACTGGTAAGGTGACAAGGTCTGTAAGGATGCCGGACGTTTAATTAACCGCATTAATAAGACCTCAATTAGTGGGAGAGGAAGACTGTAATTAGTGCCGGAGAAGAGGACAGACTGAAGGGGGTGGAAGGATGGGGGTAAGAGAGGATCAATGAGGTCTTCACAAAGCTATCTAGGAAGATTTGCAAAGTGGCTCGGCGCAAGAATAAAATTAATGACCTTGTGGTTTGGGGTTTTGTCATCAGAATTATAAAGGCATTTGCTGAGAAACTGTAAGCGACCCCGGGATATGGAGGGTGAGGGATCTAAATGGAATATGAAAAGATGATGTACTACGTATAATGCCTTGTCATATTGGAAATAACCCCATATTATTCCAAGAGAAACGTAGCCTACAAATTTAAATACAAATTGTGGTAAAAATAGAATTCATTTCTAATCAGAGTAGTTTTTACTAGGAAAGAACTCAAATTAATCTGTGACATGAATTAAAAATAAGCTTTTTTTATGTTTTACTTACACATCTTTGTACATCTTTGACATTACTTAAAGATATAATCAGAGCCCTGCTTTTATGGTGAATAAAAAAGCCCAATTTCGTTTTTAAGTTTCCCAAAAGCGGTGAATAAGCGGTGAATTACAAAAATCCTATTTTTGCGACGAAATTATCGAATTAAGACAAAAGCGTTAAAAAAGTGGTTTTTACCAAACTTTCATGATTAAGGTGACTTTGTTGGGTTAAAACTAGACTTCCAGGACAATGTTTGAATCAGGTAAACTAAACATATTGGAGTGAAAACAAAAAATTACATTTTGTTTGGATAAAACGGTAAAAAACACTTGTCCGCAAAAAAAATGTGTTGTCAACTTATTAAAAATGTAAGATTTAGCGGCAGCTGGTCCGGGAAAAGTATGTACAAGTCACAAAGACAAAATATTAAACAAAAATCATCTTGTTACTTCACAAAAATTGTGACTATATTTTTAAATCTCAATTTAGGCTAGAAAAATACAAAATAACTACTCAACATCACCAAACTGCAACATGCAGCTGGTAACAATGTTATCCACTTTCATTGTGGTTCTGCGGTCTGTTACTACTAAACTATACCTAGAAAAATATCGTTCTGAATCTGCATTTGAAATCGGCAGCCACAACGCTTGCAAACACTTTGTTGCGAAGTCACTGAACACACTGTCTGTCTTCAGCCCTAGCAGCACATTCTCAATTTTTAAACTTTCGATGCCATCACTTTCTTCCATCAAAACTTTCAATTTTTATTTTTCAATATCCCAAAATATTAGCGCGAATACCGGGAATTGCGACTAAATTACGATTATCGTGGAAATCGTTTAAAATCGCGAGTATCGCACTAAAACGCCGATTTCGCGAATTATCGCGACAATTCTGAGCATATATTTGCAATCAGGGTAACCTGAAATGTGAACATCTGAAAGAAAGAATGCCATATCTAACATTCGCGAATTATCGCGAACTCCACAAATGCAGGGCTCTGGATATAATTTATATTTAAAAACAACAGCATAGTAGTCATATTAAATACTGATATGTAAAAGCAATATTTAAATTTGTATTAAGATGAAATAGTTTGGTTTATTAAATATTAAATCTGCCTCTACTTCAATCATTATTTCTAATCTATTAAAATGATTATGGACGTATACCTAATGGAAACAGAACTTGGGCAGATAGTTAATAAAATAGATCCGTTATATAGTGTCTACTTAGGAAAATAACGCTTGATACTAGTCTTCGTATAGTGGTAAATGATCCCCTAAGTCAGCGTTCTGGCTTAACAAAATCACAATATTAGAAGTAAATCCCAACGACAGTTTAAACATATTGTGATTTATGTGTAAATCCACAGCTCAGGAATTATTTTTAGAGACATCTGCCCCTTTAATATCGGGAACACTATCAAAATACTGCGTATAAATTTTTTGATCAACGTAAATTTTTAACATATTCATTATTTATCCATTTCAAAATGTCAGTATGAGAAATACCCTTTTTTCAATTAATACCTATTATCTTTACTTCCATAGCTGCGTCTAGTAAAATAAAAAAACAGCTATGGTAGAAGAACACGGACACAAATAGTTAATCTAATCGTCAGCGCCACTTGGAATCAAATCAGGTTCTCATGTATTTATATCAGTTAATTTGATATGACCCACTTTAGGGGCTGAGCAGTCGAAAGTTTCCCTCTAACATTCTGATGACGAAAAGTTCGAAGTTATAATCCCGGTCTACTCTAATGAGGGTGTTTTTGTTTCCAAAATTGGTTTCCCAATATCCTTCCACGCAAATGTAGGTGTATTACATTTAAAATGCAAAATCATTTGGTCTTTTTTGGTAGTGACGGCTGGAATCGAAATCTCAGTTAGGTGTTATAAGAGTGTGTTTTCTTTAAGACTTTTTTTTATCTCCCTTTTCCCAAACGCAGATACATTTACTCTAAATTATACATTCCTCAACCTTACTCTAGTACATTTTTAGTTAAACAAGAATATCCCTGAGCGTTAATGATACAGAATGCAAAATAAAAAGTTCTAGCTAGGTAGTATACCTATTATTATCACATTTTTGGCACATGTTCTCGCGATACCCACTTGCTATTCTAACAACACCATGTAAGCTGGTTCTTCCTCTTAAGTCAACAACCTGAAGGTAATTTTGATATAATTTATATCCATTTAAAGTTGGGCATGCACTCAGCACTACAGCTGGTTAGTTCTGCCTGAACCATCTGGTAGGGATCCAATGTACTAGGAAAGTTCAGGAAGTGTGGTTTCCCTTTTGCCTTCCACGTTTAATTTCTCTAAGCGAGAGATAAAGGTCCTATTAATTTGGTGGGGAAAGGTATTATTACATATTTGTCCGATTTTTCTCCTATAGAATTGACATAGGACCTACAGCTTTACTTCTTCTTGTAAGGAAGTTGCGCTAAAGATTTGTACAACTCAAGAAAAATTCCGTCAGCCTTGGCTTGTTTTGAACCCACAAACATCGGCTCCTGAGACGGGTACTTTACCCCAAGACCACCATTATCGACGATAGTTTATTATATCCACGGTAATAGGGTACTTTTATTGAATCAAATACCGAAACTTCATATGTTTACCCAACAGGTAGGACTTTAAAAACGTAAGCATCGAACGAATCCATCAATACATCAGTCTTCTGCCCATGGGATAAGAAAAAGAGAATAAAATAACAAGGCCCTTTTCCCTGTCGAGTGCAAGTCTAAAACCTATTTTGTGGGATGGTAGAGGGGAGGGTGAAAGGCGTGTTGTGGCTTCACATACAACTAAAGTATCCTTCCACGAAAAAAAAGAACAGATAGATCATGGAAATTGTGCTAGCTACCGGACAGCTCTTGAGGAAAAAATTATACGTTTGGAATATCAGTTTTCTCGAGAACGAGTAAAGCTTTTTAGTCATATTTTTAAAGCCTCTTTTAAGATACTGTAGCAATCAATATTAGATGACACTTTTTTTTTCTTATGCAACCGGTAGTGTTCTATTGAAAAATGTCAACACTATGGTTATTTGATCACTGCTAAATTTATATAGGAGGTGTGTACATAAAAGTATAGTTTAATCAACATGCTTCTATTCTTGAACAAACCGTTTCCTAAAGGAAAATTACAAAACAATAAAAATTATTGAAGATAGCCATTTGTTCACATGGCTCTGCATTTCCAAGCCAAATGAAAAGGGCCATCGCATTAAGTTTCTTAGACAATCTTAGAGAACTCCCCCTCTATAATGAGAAATATCCTCAATGTCCGTTGGCCTACTAAACAAGGAATTCCATGTCTTGACGTAACAATGACCGTACATCACGTTATTTTCCCCCTCACATTCCACTCACTCCTCACCAAAGAGGAATAGTTGACACTTGGAACAGAAGAGAGTAGGGTGCACTGTAAAGAGGTTCATAACAACAAACCGTCACAGACAGAGAGAGAGATAGCATAGTGAAATGTAATCAGTCCAGGGGCAAGCAAAGATTTGAATCAACACAAACTCCAAGACATTCACTCCACTCCCCCCCCCCCCCCCCCCC
>CABFVX010003037.1:25070-40597 GCA_902151425.1 Timema shepardi
ACCCTTTTCATGACAGGAGGCCTTGCCATTATCTATCTTCTCTCTCCCTCACACTCACACATACATAGGCTCTTGATTCCACTTCAACGCAGGTTCATTCTGCACACTTCTAAATGGAAATGTTAGAATAGAAATTTCACGGTAGAGTGAAGCGGAAAAAAAAGATGAATACTTGAATCTCGGGGACGTGTTATTAGAAAACTAGTTGAACATTTTACGTACAGTCAAATATTCATAGGAAGAATCTTTTAGAAAATACAAACTTTTTTGAGTTCAACATTGATTAAGTTTTAATATTTTATTAGTGTTATTGTATAGATTTTACGAAAAAATTACATTTGCAGTTACAATAACTTGGCGTATGAATATGTGAGAGCAGATAAAGTAGTTTTTCTAGCTGTCAGATAATGCTGATTATATGAACATTGGACTATATGTAGTATACCCTGATTTTGGTTGGAAGAACAGTTTACAAAATTCAAATATATTTCTTTTCGGCCAACATTTTCACCTTTATACTATATTATTTGTATTATTTTAGAGGTAATAATAATATCTATCTAAATGTGACAGATGCAGATAACATGACTTGATGTATGAATATATTTTTAAAAAATTAACTAACAGGTACTGTTCTTTCTACCAAAATCCTACTATAGGCTCCAGAAGCCAAATAGATAGTGGCTGTACTGTGGATATAGACAAAAGAACAAGATAAACATAAGAAATGTATTAATTTCCTAGAATATAAATAGTTCTCTCTCTAATTTTATCTCTTTCTTTTTATTTTATGATGACATATTACTTACACAAGAATTGCAATCTATTAACTGACAGACAAAAATACAAGTTGTAGAATTGCTCATACAAATTTTATAGTTACCAATCTAAAAGGTTATTTTATTATTTCAGGAGATAGGTAATCACAATATCAAACAGATTCACATAAAGTTTAACAATAGTTTAACTAACGACTAGCTTTTACCCGCAATAATTGATAAAATCTTTTATTTTTTAACTAAACAGTTTTGGTCATAAATAAAACTTTATTTTTTCCAAATATCTATGCGTTTTTAACAGTTCTAGTTTAAATAATTTTGCCGTATATTAATTTTCACTTTTAAATATTTCGTAATAAAATAAATATGTATTATTTAAGTTATCAATTATACATTTTTTTAAAAATTTACCTTAATAATAAGTAAGATAAATAAATAAATTAAATAATATTTTTTCAAACTACATAGCTAAAATCACAACATATTTATTATGTATTAGCATGAAACTACGTCACACTAATTAATATTTACTTTAATTACAAACCCGCCTCGGTGGCGTAGTTGGCTAACGCGCTTGTCGTGTTAAGCTCGACTGCTGAGGATGGGGAGATCGAGGTTCGAATATCGGTTGGGTGAACTGGGGGTGGTTTTTCCTCAATGGTTTTCCACTCTACCTCCACGTAAATGCGGGTTCACTTCCTCTATTTAAAACTTCCCAATTCCTAATCCATTAGAGTAATTAGTACTTAAAGCGTATAACTCGAACGGGTAGTAAGACGCGGTGCTAAATAAATAAATAAAATAATTACAAAATATTAAGTCGCAAGTTCTTAAATAATATCATTTCAATCACATTATAATCATATATTTGATTATTATGATTTAAAATCAAAGGTTGTGAATAGTCCTATATGTTATTCCACGACATATTCTACCAACATACAAAGTTTGATTCAAACCCATTCAAATCTGTTAACTTTATATTACTTTACCTCACCTTTTTAAAGTTAGTAAAGAACAGTTCAAAACGAGAACTTACGCAGAAAAAAAAAATTCTATTGAACTTTTATCATAAAGGTGACTTTGTATTTACACGTGAAAACAACAAAATTTCTCTCAACTTTTCGTTCTGTAGAATTATTTTGAAAGTTGGATGGTGCGTGAACTGATCTTTACTAACTTTACAAAATGGTTAGGTAAAATAATATAAGGTAAGTAACATTTTAATTATATAATCACATTCATATTTACTCGTAAAATTAAATTAAAATCACAATGTATTTATCTCTTATATACGAAAATTTTAAGTATTTGTATTGTAAAATTAATGAAATGTTGTTCCAGAATATACTCTTCCAACTTATATAAAAAAATACTATTGAATTTTTATCATAAAAATAGCAAATGACTGGCAGCACCATCTAGCCTGCAAAATATTTCTACAGAGAAAAAAAGTTGAGAATTTTTTTTTCACGTGTAAATACGAAGTCACCTTTATGATAAATGTTCAATTGGTTTTTTTTTGCGTAAGTTTTTGTTTTGAATTGATCCTTACTAACTTTAAAAAATAGTGAGGTAAAGTAATATTATATTTATAGTCGCATTCTTATATATATGAAAAGTGTAAACATTATTAATGTAAAATTAATGTAAAATCAAATGTTAAGAATACTCATATATGTTATTCCAGGACATAATCTACCAACGTACAAAGTTTCATTCGAATACGTTCAGCAGTTTTGGCGTGATTGAGTAAGAAACATCCAAACATCCAAACATCCAAACATGTAAACGTTCGCATTTATAATATCCTCAAGTAACAATTTAAAATGTATTCAAAATAGTTTTAAATTTATTTAACTTAATTATTACTTTTATTTCCTAAAATTATTAAATCTAGTGACACATTTATTATTTTCTATTTTTTCTATCTTTAACTCTACTGTATATAATGTGTTTCTACATTGCATCCTTTGAGTAGAGAAATTATTGCGATCGTTAAAAAAAATTAACTCTATATTTTGATGGATGTTGAAGGTCATGACCCCCTGGAACTGCCAAAAAGATGTGTTTTTTTTCAATACCATTTGTTTTTCTGTCTTTTACTGGGACTAGAACCTAAACCATTTTATTGATCGTACTAGAACTTGGTATCGAAGGTTTTCATAAGGTTCCTCAGAGGGATTTTGGGAATCAGATATCCAATCTTAAAGTTAAGGGTATTTTACTTAAGGGTAAAAAGAGAAAGAATAGATATATTTTTTCAAATCTGCTCTAAATGTTTTGAATAATTCTCGTATCTAAATATTGTTTAAGATTCCAAACAAAATGGAAACTCTCAATTTACTATGAAAAAGACTTTGAGGGTAATTTACATAAGCGAAAATCTCCTATTTTGATGATATCTGTGCAACTATTTGAGATAGTAAATAACTTACTATTGCAAATCTGTAGTACTAATAAAACTAAAAAACTTGTAACTGAAATATATTTTCTATAAAAACCATAGTTTCTTATATATGGACGGAAAATCTGTTTAATTTGATTTTTCGGAATTTGAATATTATGCTCTTCGATGAACGGAGATTTTACTTTTTTCTTAATATGTTTTTGTAACAGTGTATATTATTTCATTTAATATCTTTGGCGGAATGTTTCCGTAAATGTTTCTACTACAGATTTTAACATATCTTACGCGTTTCGAGTATATATCTCAATTCTTAGGAAAAGGATCCAGGTTTTCTGTTTGGTAAGCCGTGAAAATTATAAAATTCTTAAAAGCAAGTAGAAGAGTAAAAAATATTACTTTGTGCGTTCCTCAAATAATTATGTAGGGATTAACGTTATTATAACTGAATAATTATTTAATTTAGCCTTTGATAATAATTTTTATTAACTGAAGACATTAATCATTATAGAGAGGATATTATTAATTTAAGTACTATATGACATACTATGTCTTAATTCACAAACTTTTCATATTAAAGTCAACCGAATCGTAACTATCAGAAATATATTATCCATATGTAAAATATGTAACTGGTTTAAAGTTAACTACTTTTAATTTGAATGCTGATGAATTAATATATTTTTAATTTATTTTAATTCTCTAAAATATTCAAAACAAATTCAGTACAGCAGGAATAGAATAAAACCCTACAAAATAACGGAAAGCCAAACCAGAAGAGACTGATGACTTTTTCCAAGAGAGCTGAGTGGTGCGCGCTTGGGACTTGAAATTTAATGAACAACACGTAATCCTTAAACGTATTCAGAAGCATTTTATTAACAACATGTATATGTCAAAAAACATCATATAAAAGTATATTTTATATCCCCCCTGGGTTTCTTTCTTTTCTCTCTCGGCTCCCCATCAACCATCTTCATAAGACTTGTACACTCACGTTTCTTCTCTGCTTCTAGAAAATTATGATTTACGTTCTTGACTTGTTTCGGATTCACCAACAGTCGGAAGCGTCACCATGTTTTAGCTGCCTACAAGCTCCCACAGAAATATTATTATAAGAGAATTCATACATTTACCCAGCTAGAAGTATGCATGTTATACCCTCATAACTCATCAGTTCAAGGGGACCCGCTTCGGTGGCCGCATGGTCCAAGGCGTCACTCTTTCAATATTATTATTATTAGTATTATTATTAGCACTGAGTCAAGTTATACGCACTTAAATTAACATGTAATGGTAGGGAAATTGTGAGATGGAATGGAGGACCTACAGCTTAAAGTGGGATCCGAACCACTGTGGAGGCCATGCATTCCACACATTCACAGGTTGTGATTAATATACATCATGTCAGAAGTGAAGGAAGGGTTTGTCAGTCAGATAAATCTGTGCCGGAATCGAGGTTTGAACCCTGGACCCCCAGCACAGAAGTCCGACACCCTACCCCTTTTGATGGTGGGAGATCGTGGCTCGATTCTGGTCGGGCAACCTAAGGGCAGTTTTTGATAATTGGTTTACCACTTTCTATCTCTCTCCACGCAAATGTGTGTACACTTAATCTAATTTCAACCTTACACATCCCTAAATAAATTAACGTAATTAATACAGTGGCATATAACCCGAATGGGTACTAAAGCGTGGTGCCAAACACGTTCAGAGGGTTGCACATAGTGGCGTGTTTCCAGGTAAAGCAGAGTTATTATTATTATTATTAGCACCGCGTCTTACTACCCGTTCGGGTTATACGCACTTACGCTAATGTGTAATGGTAGGGTGATTGTGAGTTGAAATGGAGGACCTACAGTTTAACGTGGAATCCTAACCACGGCGGAGACCTGGCATTCCTCACATTCACAAGATGTCTTGTCAGAGGTGAAGGAAGGGTTTGGTAATCAGATAAATCTGTGCCGGGACCGAGGATTGAACCCCGGCCGCCAACATAGAAGTCTGACACTTTACCCCTAGAAAACCAGGTCACCTCCGTAAAGCAGAGTTAATTTAAAAGGTATACATGATATGATCATATCAGTCACTTGTCATGTACATATGGAAATACAGTAACTTGCTTGGAAAACAGCTTACTAATGATTGATAAAATGGGGACATATTAAAGGAGAATATACTACAGTTTTTACAAAATCTGCTTACTCTACCAACATTATATGGAATGACACTTGATATATAAGATTAGGGTGGGATGAAAGGGGGCGAGCGAAAAGGCCAAGTTTTATTTATAATTTCTTATGGCTAAACATTTTTTGGTCAAAATAAAAAAAATATTGCTCTAGTACAAACATAGAGTTTAATCTTCTTCACATGTTAATGTAAACAGTTGTTGAATGTCTTTCATTAGAATTGCGGCCTTATCTAACCAAACTTTTTAAATTAAGATAAAAAGTTGTCATTAAATTACAGAACACCCTTGAAAGATATTCAAGAAATTTTGAGGTCGCCATGTGAAGAAAATCAAATTCCATGTTTTTACTGGAGCAATATTTTATTTATATTAAGACAGAAAAGGTTTTTGCTATAAAAACTTCAAAAACACTGGACCTATTTCCCGTCCCCTTCATTTCCACCTTAAGAAACGTTTGAGAATAAATCTTCAATTTGTTTTTTTGCTTCTTTTTTCACTGAGTCATAATACCCATCATGATTATCTGAAATGAGGTAAACTAAAAAGAGATTTAAGTTATAGTCATTTTGTCATCTTAACTCAGTTTTTAGCTTGTCTTTCTACTAAGCTAAGAGTCACGGGCTAAAACTATCGTTGGTGAAATGTGGGTTTCTTCTTTCAAAATTACTAATTATTAAGTTAGTATACAAGTCATGTGTTGAGAAAGATAACGTTAAATACCTCATATAATTGAAAAATTAATCAAAATAATAAAGGTATTGTTTTAGAGTAAAGGTATCCGTATTTGCATGGAGAAAGTTTATTTTAACTATTTATGTACAAACTCCCTCAACATACAGCTGGGAAATGAACACTGGTATCTTATTTAAGGTACATTCGAGTTTAGAGAAGTTTCCTTAACCTGTCAGCCAGTGGGATTATTGTTCACATTCAGCGCTTTTCATTTTATCTTGTCCTAGAAGTATTATTTTACTGCTCTGTGTTTTACAATCCCATCAAGAGCAAACCAAATCTGTCGGGCTTGACATGTAGTCTTGGTATCAACATATTAGGGTTCCCCACTATAAAATACAGTTTAGCCAAACTAGAAAAAGCAGGAATATTGAAAAAAACAAATTTTGACTAACCACATAATTTTTTTTCAACACCTTTATTTAATATCTATCAAATTTTATGAATTCAATGAATCATTTTTTCCATGTTTTTTGGTGATGAAATGATGACCTCTCTCATTTAACTGAAATTTTTATTTTAAATCTGTTACCTGTCAACATGATTTATTATATTTTGCAAACTACTATATTTAAAGTTATATTTAGTATCTAATAGTTGAATTTTCTATAATCAAACTCGCTGGTAGTAATTCTGTTTACTTCTATAATGACCTTAATTATAAAACGTAAATTGACCTAATGCCATGGTCAATGAGGTTGTGCATCGTATCTCGTAGCACTCGTGACAAAACATGTGAACGCTTGTGATATAGGACCTATTTTTTTAAACATCAGATTTAAGAACTTTTTCAAAAATGAATGGGTTGTAGATGTTATTTATACATTATACAGAGCACAATATTTATTTATAGGTTCGTTCAAGGAACAGAGTTTTTTATTTTAACCTCTTTACCTCTTAAATAATAATAATAATATAATAATATTTAGCACCGCATCTTACTACCCGTTCGGGTTATACGCTTTAAGTACTAATTACTCTAATGGATTAGGAATTGGGAAGGTTGAATTAGAGGAAGTGAACCCGCATTCGCGTGGAGGGAGAGTAGAAAACCATTTAGGAAAAACCACCCCCAGTTCACCCGACCGACATTCGAACCTCGATCTCCCCGTCCTCAGCAGTCGAGCTCAACACGACAAGCGCGTTAGCCAAATACGCCACCAAGGTGGGTTTTACCTCTTAAAAAAGTTTGCAAATTTTGTAGCGGTCTTGAACGCATACTACCTTTGATATATCTAACAAAAATTGTAACAATACAAGGGTTGTATTGTACAATCGAAGCCCTCCGCCCCCCCCCCAACCCGATGCTGCATATACTATCATCCGATTCATACTACCCACTCCAAGAAACGTCGACATTTATTCAAATTACCCACAATAGTATTCTTCACTATTGTAGTTACATGTCACTTCAAGCAATATACAAACAATATCTTTCAATATAATTCACTATCAACTCTCTACAGTGTAAACTGTTCATATACGTACCTTCTGGATAAACTGGTTTACACAGCCTAATGACCTGGCTGACTTTAAAACGTACTAAATCGAGGAACGGGACAATCTTGCCTTGATGAATCAACACTCAATGTCCCGACCTGACTGTCTTAGATGCATCTGATGGGCGTTTTTCCTTCACACCTGGCGAAAAGAGGACGCGAACATGGCAGCCCTCTATGGGCGGGTTGGAGCAACCATAACCTGTTCTCTGACGTCAGCAGCAAATCAGTCAAAAAGACGTTTTGTCAACAAACCAGAGAAGCGTCTACTCGAAGTTGGCGTAAGTGCCAGAGAAGGCATGCCCCTCCATGCTACGATGTCACCCGGCTTAAAATTGACTATCCCTACCAAACTCCCTACGCAGTTAGCTCACTATATAATATGGATTTTGGGAAGATATTATTCGACTATTGAATTCGGCACCGGCGAGGATGGACCTCCGTTATATTTATTAAATGTTTGACTATTGAACTCGTCACCGTAGAGGATTGACCTCTGCTAGATTTATTAAATATTGTACTTTTTAAATCGACGCCATGATGGATGGACTGTGGTTATTATTTTAGAAGTCGTCTCCTACACTACTCCTGTATACTATTGAATGAAAGTTTGGATTCAGAAAGTTTAAAGTGCTCTACTTCTATTTGTTATATTTGGTTAATAAAAATATATTTTACTGATTTAAAGTGAAAAATAAGGGTAAACATGTCAAGTGTCAAATGGCTTGGATTAGTTGTGTGAGCTTTAATAATGTATAGGTATATTAAACCATAATAAAAATATACAAGATATTAGACACAATGTTTTTAATTATAACAACTTATCTTAAATTAGTTTCCACGGCTATGCCAGCAAAACAGCTCCCAGGTTTTCACATTCTTAATCTAAACTAAATATGTAAAAATTTGTTTTATGAAACTAATTAAGATATTCTCTGGTATTTTAAAATATAATTTGGGGCACACACCTTGGTGGCGTGGCTATCTAACGCGCTGGTATCTTGTTGAGCTAGACTGTAGAGGATCGTAAGATCAAGGCTCAAATCTCGGTGGGATGAACTAGGGGTGGGTTTTCCTAAATGGTTTTCCACTTTCCCTCCATGCAAATGTGGTTCACTTCCTATAAACTCAACCTTCCATATTCCTAACCTATTAATGTAATTAGTACTTAAGCGTATAGCCTGAACGAGTAGTAAAACGTGGTGCTAAATAAATAAATAGATAAACAAATAAAATTTGGGGCTTTCATGTGTGATTTATTTTTAAACACAAAATTTAAAAGCTATCTTAGCCTTGGTCATCAGTCCCTCTCACAAAAACAAGCAATAATTATTTCTGGGTTTATTAAAACAATTAAGCTGTTCATTCAAAACATTATTTAGATATGTTGAATATTCCATAGTAATTTTAGAGATCAAGATAACAACTGATAATTCAGTAACAAAATATTGATTAAAGAAACTGTTAAAATATTGATCTTGAGGAATACCATATCTGACCATTACTATTATTAAATGGCTTAACCAGAAAGCCTAATCAGTGGCCGTATTGTATAAGGCCACACTCTCGTGTTAGTCTGGCTTGCTGTTAATGGGTAGATTGGGGTTCAATACTTGTTGGATCTACTGAGGGTAGTTTTTCCTTCATGGCTTCTACACTTTCCCTTAACGCAACGCAAATGTGGGTACATTTACTATTGATTCAAATTTCTTGTTCCCTGACACATAAAAGTAGTAAATGGACGTATAGCCCAAAAGTGTAGCAAGACGTGATGCTATCAAAAAAACTATATAATAGACCATATCAGTGCGTAGGTGGACAAAGCAGTCAATCTCATCTCATAGTGTTTGGTCTATTACTGACAAAGAGCTGGGGGTCGGATTCCAGGCTAGGCTTACGGAGGGGTATTTTACCCATAAATAGGTTTCATAGCTCTCCAACCTCTTTTCCCCCCACGCAAGTGTGGGCAAACATTATCTATATTTTACCTTCCTCATTCATACCCCCTTATCATGGACTTGCAGATATCTCATGTGGGTTGTGAGACTTGGAGGCCTGCATTGGTGGACGTCAAGTTCATCTTTATTAGGTTTGCTGATGTGGTGGGGGACAAGATTTGAGTCCCAGTCAATTGTTTTTCCCACTCTCCCATCACGCAAATATGGTTGCACACGTCCTCTAAATTATATCGTTATAATCCCAAGTATATTAATGTAAATCTGCGGATAAACTGGATGGTTAGCAGTTAGACACGGATTGCGAAAATAAAACTTCCACTGTAATAGAGAGAGGGTAACCCATGGGGGTGGACCAAGGTACAGGTACATTTAAAACAATTTAGTCCATTCCTACGGGATTCTAAACCCGGCCATATGCACTGAGTATATATTTTTAAAGTGGTTTTCTCCTTCTCTCCATGTAAATAAAGGTACATTTCCTCAATATTATACCTACCTCATCTCTGAACGGTGCTCATAATTAATTTATATTAGTATAACCCGAATGAGTAGTTAGACCTGGAGAAAAAATGTTAATAAATTGTAAAATATTTCTGCACCTAACCATACATAATCACGCTGTTGGGAGGCTGGTTGAACTGTCTAAGGCTCCTCTTTGGATCCGAATGTACAGTAAATCACGAGATTGTCTCAAAGGGCGTGACCAAGACTGCCAGTGACAGTAATGGTTGGCTGCTAGTGACGTCAGACTGTTATGACCAATAGTAGGCATCTTACAGTAAAACTCTTTCTCTCTTAATAACACACTAGCCTAAATTTCTTCTAGAATTGTATATTATAGAATAATATTACAAAATCCATAAAGTTAACCATTTTTAAGTTAGTAAGATGCTGTTAAACTAAATTTTAAGTAAAATAGCACTTACCCAGTAGCTTAGGTAGCTCAGACCTATGACTTTACTCTTAAATTATCAGCCATTAAGTTAATTATGATATTTACCATGTTTAATATTTTTAATATGTACTTTATTGATCTGTATTATTAATTTCTTTTAACACATAAGTTTTAGCTAGAGCCCAGATTTTTATGTTATTACGTATATTAATCTAGCCAGATGGAAATTTTAAATGCGAAATGTCGATGAATTAGGTTATTAGGATTGTATTTTCAGTTTTAAATTCACATGTTTTACATAATTCTAAATATTTTCAAATATATAAAATAAAATTACGTATTTTGCCTGTCTTATATAGTGATATTATGTCCTTCTCGGGAAAAATACTTTGAAATTAAATTTCACTAATTTTCATGCAGCTTGTACTTTCATAAAGGAAATATCCAATGAAGCGATTGCAGTGATAAGAGTCCAAGTGGTTATTCAGAGAGGATGACAGTTGCCGTAACGTAGCATTGTACTTGGAATTTCTCGTGTTGTGAAGGGAGTGATTGACTGTGGTGCTGTCAGATAATGGCCTCATCAGCACTTTTCTTGTGTGGCGTGTCAGTTTGTAAACACAAATCAATGAGGTGTAAAAATAATTCTTGGACCTGATTGGTTCATTTTCTCGTTGTTTTTTGGCCAATAAAAGAAACTAGTAGTAAGCTGCAATGCAAAAAATAAATAACGAAGAACCGAACCCGAAATCAATCAAAGAAATGTAATTTTAATAGTGCCACAAAAATACAACGTGGAAGACGGTCTCTTGAAAGGCAAAAAAAAAAAGACCAACCATATCAATACGTGAGGTTTAGTAATAATACTAGCTAGTATTATATGATTTGATCTCTAACAGAAGAAAATAATTCAAGGAAACTGACTTGATGTGATTTGAAGTTAATTTGTGTTTGGTAGCAATGAAGATTTCATGTGTTTATTTTTTGTATGAATTCCAAAATTGGTTATATAATACCATCTATTTGAAATATTTGATTAGTGGGAAATTTATTGTGGTGTAAAACAAAATAATAATTTGATACCATTAATTTAAAAAAAAAAGCTGAATTTGCTTCAAATTTTTGTACCTATTTTGTAGGTTATACAGGCCCACATTAAAATTCTGGATTTATGTTTATACCTGAACTATTCTACTGCAAAATGGTGGCGAGTGTATGTAGCTTTAAAGGAAATTAAGAAGATTCGAAAGATTCGAGCTTCTTTCTCCTCATTACATACAGTGCACTCCACTGCTAAGTTTATGCCATAAAGCTTAGACTAAATGAGCGAGTGTGCACGTGGACTAGATAACAGGTTTATTTAGTCGGGTTTTTTGATTGTCAAACCCTTCCTTCACCTCTGACAAGACATCTTGTGAATGTGAGGAATGCCAGGTCTCCACCGTGGTTCGGATTCCACGTTAAACTGTAGGTCCTCCATTTCATCTCACAATCACCCTACCATTACACATTAGCGTAGGTGCGTATAACCCGAACGGGTAGTAAGACGCGGTGCTAATAATAATAATAATAATAATAATAATAATAATAATAATAATAATAATAATAGTCGGGTTTTCTGTTGATGGAAAGATCAGGGCTAGAATCTTATAACGATGTATTGAAATTGATTATTCCTTTGTCATTTCTTGATATCATCCCACGCAAGTCCAGTTATATTTTCTACAAATAATACTTTTAAAACACCTTTTAATGTAGGTCTAATTAAATTTAGATACGTTGTAGGAGTAATAAATTTCATAGAAACAAAAATAGTTCTAGTGTGGGGATATATTTACGAGTATTTAAAGAAAATTCAAAAAATTATTCACAATATATCCCTAGTATTGTTTAAAATCGAATTAGAAAACTTCAACCCACTACGTAAATAATTAGTCTCACGCTCTATAATTCCTGTATCTTCACATTTTTTTCTACTTGCTCATTTTAGTAATGCACTTAAGACCGAAGAATATTCTATTCTAATAATAAAGTCAAGACTTCTATTGAGAATCGAGGATAGCTATATATATATTTTCTCAGCTGAGAAAGATGAGTACTTAACGCCCTTTTCACAGTTGAAAATATGTCTTGTATTTTTAATGTTGCTCCAAACAAAAATACACCTTTCCTTTAAAAATGTTCTCTTTAATTTATCCTTAGTATTTATTTAACAAGGATTTTATTTAAATATGATTTATTTGTGGAATTTGTTATTTTATAAATTATATAAAACAAGCATAAAGTTAATATAAATTAATACCAATACTTTTTTATTTTACCTGAAGTAAAGTAAAAATAGATTTAGAAATAATAAAGGCAAACTTAAGAAACACACCTTTTTAAGTAGGAAAAGAAATCTTTAAGAAAAGACCCTCGAGCTTTTTATTTTATCAACATGCTTGTTTGTTGCTTTTGGTCTATATTTATACTTTTATTAACAAGGTGAAGAAACGTGAGTAAAAGGAATTTCAAAGTCAAAGAAAATTAAACAAAACTTGCAGGGCAAATTCTTTCCCATTTTAAACATCTCTCACAGGAACAAAATATATAAAGCTTGTTTATTTCTATCTTGTTTTAAATCTTTCACCTTTTCCACCTTAGCTTTTACTCTGTGATTTTTTAACAATTTATTTTTAAATTAAAAAAAGCTTTTCCACACTTTTTCATTGAGAGTTAGTTATTTTTAAGATGTTGCAGGGCGAGGGAAGAAGCGGGGGGGAGAGGGGGTAGGAGGAATAAAATTAATTATTAGTAAGGATTTTTTATAGTTCATCGCATTCTAACAACGCTAATGAGGTAGGTGTGAAGAAAGTAGAATTAAAAGACCTTCACTTCCATGGATGAAGAAGAAAAACTCATTTAGGGAAAAATACCCTCAGCCAAGACTTGAAATCAGACCTATTCAATTGTAGGTATATCATACTGGGTGAGCCTGACATTTTGGCTGTGTGCCCACCGATGTGGTAAGCCAACACTTAAGTATATTTACATTTTTACCTAAAAATTTAGTTTGATACGTTATCAAAAATATTATACACAGTTTTTTCAATCCCGTCTTTAGTTGAGTTACTCAAAACTGTGTTCACGTGGTCTAGCCAGTCAGGCTGTAACTTTAGTGACAAGAAGGTTGTGACTCAAATTTCAACCACAAAAATTAATATTGGGAAGGGGGCATGGAAAAGTTGTGGTGAAGAGGGAGGAAAAGATAAGAAGCTTTCATATATTATTATTTTAACACTGTGGTTTTCCCAAACTCTCTTGTAGCTCATGCCTTCATATTTTTCAGTCATTATTACAATAAGTAATCCTAGGGTATATTTTTAATAGTGTTGAACGGATTTAAAAAATAAAAATTGTAATAGCTTATTAAAAAATTTAATCTGTTTAACAAAGTGGGTACTTTAGAGTCTCTTATTGGATTGTTTTATGTTATGCTTGTTAGAATAGGATAAAGTCCTCTTTAATTAATTGATTGATTTAACCAAATAAAACAAATTTATCAATAGCAAAAGCTAACAAATGCCAAAAAGGTATCTTAAATATTAACTATCACTTGCCACCTGCTTCAGTGGCCGATTGGTGTAAGGTGTCACTCTCATGTGGGACTATCCTTCTAAAAACGATGATATTGGGATTCAAATCCCGGTCGGGTCCACTGAGGGTGAGTTTTCTTAAATGGTTTCCTTCAACTCAAATGCAGGGCTACCCCTAAAAATGCTTCGTTCCTCATCCCTATCATATTATAGTAGCTATCATATTTGCATATTGAAAGACGCAGTGATAAAATAGTACACAAAAGGGATTGCTCGTAGCAGTAATGATAGCTGAGGGGTAGGGATGTGAGAAAGAGGGAAGAGGAGGTGAATCTTATGCTCGTGGAGTAGAAAATAAGCACAACAAGCATCTGGCATTTCGCTGGTAGGTCCATTACAACTATTAGGCAGTTTTGCCAATACTCTAAGAAAAAACTATTTTAATTTGGTACTTTAAGAAAGGTGTTGTAATAATAAAATCACTTAATTATTAGATGATTCTTAAACTTTATTTCCTTTTGTTTTATTCACCCCTAAAAGAGCATAACACTCCCCATTTGGGTAGTCACTTGTTTATAATAATGTAGCAGTATTTGCTTGGAAAGAAATGGGAAAACTATTTAAAAACTCCCCGCTTGCACCCAAATGGGAGTATAGCTTAAGAGTGATACCTGATACCACTCGACCAGCGATGCAGGTATCAGACAGATTAAAGCTATCATTACTAATCAGACAAAAGATGTTCTTACCAACAACAATGGTCACTTGGAATGAACCTCAAGCTCGTTCAGTCTAGTTGTACGGTGACTTGAACGTGAGGCTCGAGATCTAATCGGTGTACTGAGGGTGGTTTTCTCTTAGATATTTCCCATCCCCCCTCCATACACATTCGATTAAGCTTCTTTTAAATTATACCTTCCTAATCTTTATTACATTCCTAATTTAAATAATTATTCATCCTTTTCTAAACTCTATACGTTTTATTTTATTCACCTACTTTATGTATTTTCAACACGTATAGTGTCTTAAAACACTACACCCTTTTATAACCCCCAGACGTGTTATTTCATCCCCCTTCCCATGCACTTTTCACACATACAGTGCCTTAAAATAGTTCACCCTTTTATAACACCCAGACGTGTTATTTCATCTCCCTTCTCATGCGTTTTGAGCACATACAGTGCCTTAAAACAGTTCACCCTTTTATAACCCCCAGACGTGTTATTTCATCCCCCTTCCCATGCATTTATAGCACATACAGAGCCTTAAAACAGTTCACCCTTTCTTAACCCCCAGACGTGTTATTTCATCCCCCTTCCCATGCATTTTTAACACATACAGTGCCTTAAAACAGTTCACCCTTTCTTAGCCCCCAGACGTGTTATTTCATCCCCCTTCCCATGCATTTATAGCACATACAGTGCCTTAAAACAGTTCACCCTTTCTTAACCCCCAGACGTGTTATTTCATCCCCCTTCCCATGCATTT